>JBBPUD010000079.1:0-71186 GCA_038094475.1 Phylloporus aff. rhodophaeus | reverse complement strand
GCGAGGACACAACAGCGCACCCATTGCCACAGCACCGACAAAGCGGCACGCCTACCCCACCGTAACGACGACGACGAGCCGAGGAGGCGCAAGAGGAAGCAGGGGCGCGTCTGCCCCCATCACGACGACGAGGACGCGGGCGAGGGGGCGCAACGGCACGCCATCACCACAGCGCCTGCGACAAGCAGGGCGATGGAGCGCGGACGGCACGCCAATGATGACGACGACGACGATGGGAGGCAGCGGCGCGTCTACCCCCACCTTAACGACAAGGACGCGGGCGAGGGGGCGCGACGGCACACCACCACAGCGCCGACGACCAGGACGACGGCGGCGGCGCAACTGCGCGTCTACCCCCACCTCAACGACTTCCTTCTTGGGTAGAAGATGGCGATTAGTGTCCTCAGTTGCCTTTCTCTTCTTCCTCTCGAGATTGCACTGCGAGCTGTGAACCTAGAGACTCAAATGATAGTAGACTCAAATGATAGTAAGGAATGTACCTTGCGCTTATACCGGTCGACATAACCCTGAAATGTTTTCACTCGCTCAAGCTGCACTTGTAAATCCTTTAATGCCTGGTCAAGGGATGCCTTTGATTTATGATTTTCGACCTGGAGCCTTTATTAGTTCTTCTTGCGTTCGATCGCTCCTCTCCCTCGCACGCGTAGAATTTTCTGCTTCTCTGGCGAGTGATTCCTCTAGTAGATCGTATCGGTGGCGCAGGTGTTGTATCGTCTGGTTGTGATAGGCAGGGCGACGCAATTGGTATGCCCACTACCACCCGCACTGCGATGGCGAGGACGGCATAGGGGGCTCAACGGTGGCCACACCACCTGCCGACGACGACGACGGTGGAAGCAACGGCGAAGCTGGCTGTGCCCACCAATACAGAGACGGCGAGGGTCATACGAAGACGGCGCGGCCAGGTACTAGCTGAGGACAAGTATATACTACACGACTTGTACTTACAAGACATGACAGTGTGAACAAGAAAAGAACTAGGCTAAAGAGGACAAAAGATAGCAGTAAAGCCGAGGTAAGTTCGACTGCACAAGACCCTGCACTCTATAGAGTAGACAATGCACGCTCTGCGAGTCTTACAATAATTTCATCCAATTAGGCGCTCGGCTTCTTCAAGGGTATTGCGCAACACCCTCGTATCGTCCTCTTTTGTGATCTCTGGGCCAGAGCTCCGTCGACCGAACGTCAGCGTGGAGTTGAGAATGGTGTCTGGGTAAGCTGCCTCCCCGACCTTGCCAGCCCAATCAAAATCAATCAACATCACCCTTTCTCCCCAGCAGAGAATGTTTGGGTCGCGTAAATCTCCATGCACAAGACCCTCTTCATGGAAAGACCGCAGGAGTTCCTCTAACTCAACTTTCCACCGAGAAAGATGTTGAGCACAGAGCGGTGATTGGGAAAGCGGTCGTGCGAATGGAAAATACTCCATAGCTATGACAAGCCAGTCACCCGGAAGGTCTTGGAAACCCAGGATACTTGGCGCGTGATTGCGTTCGGCACAAAACCTATGCACTGTTATTGAATACTTGCGCGTGAATTTGATGATCATCTCTCCTCCGCTGTCCAAAGACTTGGCGATGTATACGTGGCGGTAGTCTTGTCGATCATGATGGAGCCTGAGAATCTGGAATTTGAGCTTTTCGCCAGGTTGACCATTGTATTTGGATATCTCTGAGATGTAAGGCAGTTTTGGGTTTTCAAGAATCGGAGTGCTTGACGCCCGGTTGAGGAACTGTGTTATATCTTGATTTATGCAACATAACAGGTCTATGGCACCGGCCATGGCAGCGTAGAGATCCTTTCTGTCTCTGCCATCAGATGCAGATTCAAGGCATGACAGTGTGTGGGTGAGGGGGATGATCCGCCATTGTCGAATGTACAATATGGCATAGAATGTAATCCAGTGGCCTGTCGCATCGGGCCATCGTGAGAGACTCTCCCAAACGCTAAGAGAAATCTTTTAACTCACCAACAATAGTGATACCAAGACACGGCACCCTCAATCTTTCATACATTGACTCGTAAAGCTTCATCGACTGTATGTGGGAATGCGCAACATAGCCCATGAGCTCGACATCGGGCATGACGTTGGTGCATTCGTTTTTGAACTCGACCACGCACGACGCTGCATTGTGCGGTCCGTTGAAATGGCCATCCGGCCATGTAGAACCAATGGCAGCGGGCATCAAGCTGAAAATCCTGTAATCGTAGAGGGCGAATATCTCGTTCAACCAATAAAGACCGGAATCCCTCCTCATGTCCTCGTGGTCGAAGAAACGGGTCATATCGTCTGCAAAAGAATCGACTTCTGATTTCAATTGCACAATAGGAATGTTCTTGGGATTTTTGCGACGCGTATAAACGTCCAGGAACATGCCAAAACCGCTGTACAGAAGCGAAATGGGGGGGATGTCTGGGTCACGTGTAGGACGGTCGTCAAGCAGTCTTTGGCTTGGTTTCAGCTGCATTTTCTTGTACTCAGATGGCCGGCCCATAGTTGAAGGAGCAGTAGTAACGAGATCAAAATTCTCAGGAGAACGAGGACGCTTTCCCAGCACACTCACGGCTATAGCTAGCATAAGAACGCATGTAATCGGTGCACAGATCACTTGCACTCACTGGGGGATTTTACAATCACAATGAAAGTTTCGTTCGCAGGAAGGTAGTCCGAAAAAGCATTGAATATTCTGAGGAAAGGCGACAGACTTTCGTGCCTTGAGAGGTCTATCTGACGCAAAGTCGTCACAATGTTATTGTCATAGACGACCTTAGTCTTGTACAGGACGAGCTTAAAGGCATCAATCTCTTGGAAGGTGTGCTGTATTTTGGCTTTGATGACCTCCTTGAGATGGCCAACAGATTTGCCTCGTTCTATGTCGACAGGAAATATTTCCTCTTCACCAACAACCCAACAAAAAAGTTCGATGGAGTCCATGTCCGTAAGCACGGAGTAATGGGAAGCGGTTGCGGTTGCGAGTCAGTGGGAAAGGGGGTGCGGGGTTTGCCATGGGAGCCACTCGCATGGATGGCAGTGGCTCATCACAAACATCGCCAAATTCTGACCAGCCCCAATAAGGTCAAGTCAGGTGATATCGGGCTGTCGGATTCTTCCGCGGCACGTGCCTTACCGCCGACCTGAGAAGGCCATCCCCAAAAGCGCTTTAGCGGCACCCGTTACAAAAATTCTGACTCTACAACGGAGCTCCTGATATTGCCAGATAACTTCTTATCGTGTATTTAAATCTGACAATCGATTATTTTCAACTCGTTTCTGACAGTTCCTGACAGTTCCTGACAACACATGATATTACCAGCTAATCTATTCTCATACACTGTGCAATTCTGATAATACATGATGGACACGACAGAGCACGAAAGCACGAAAAGAATCAATGAAAGAGGAATGATCGAGTAGCAGTGAACGAATAGCATGAAACCCCTCCGCACCTTCGCGCTCGCTGTACTGACAGCGCTGTGCTGGTAGGCACGCCATTGCGCGCTGTCGCCCTCACTGTCGTCGTCAGCGATGCAGAAGTGGTGGTGGTGGTGATGGTTGGCTGTACACGACCCTCGGTGTTGTGTGGTGGTGGGCCGTAGTAGGCGTTAAAGCACCGCCGTTGACTCGTTCCCACGGGTCCCGGTACCCGTGGCCGCGGGTGCTGGGTTTGATACGGGTCCACCGATCCTGACCCGTATCCGTACCCGCAGGTACCCGTACCCGAGACCCGCCACGGGTACTGGGTACCCCTGCAGTTCCCTATTAACTGCAGATCAGCTTGGACCCTGGGGTCACAATAAAGACTAACCGGTTGACTGGAGAGGTAAGATTAGACACAAGCAAAAAAGAAAGTCACACGCTCTGTTCCCTAGATCTTGCTGGGTTCGAATGGGCCGTATAGTATATAATTGAAAAATGCATTGCCTATAAAACTCAACTGATTATCCTATGGATTACATTGACTTTACCAATGTAATTGAACTTAAAATACTCTACTATGGGAACTGAAATTCAGTCCATGTTGTTCGAATGTGCCCCAAACTCGCTAGGTGTGAACCCAGACATTAGACATACTGTATTAGTGACAAACAAGGATGAGAAATTTTTCATTATCCACTGAATTGATGGAGATTGTGCATTCATTGGATCAATGAAATTAATTGATCACCTTTTCAGTGGGTAAACTCAATGAATCTGACTGATCACAGGAATTTCCTATGAGATAAAGTGAATCTACTCTCCACAGTGAAAAGGGGTTATTCCCTCTTTGGACAAAGCAGAAACCCTCCTCGGGAGGGTACCCCTTTTAGGGGTATTTCACCCCTCCAAAAAAAACCCCCTTAAGGTCGTGGGAACATCTTGAAAGTGCTGCCAAGGGTGCTCCAGAACGCCGCTGTGAGAAGCGGCCTGGAGTTGCTGTCACCACCCGACATTCGATGGCATCAGACTCATCTGAACGACGTTTCACTCTAAATCTCATGACGGGGTACAACAAAATGAAACAAGCACGACAAGCACCCGGACTCCCACGATGATCTTCAAGGGTAAGTTGTGGAAAACTCAGACAACTCAGACTCATGTGGACAAAGAACGCCCCTGCAGGGTAGCAATAGTTGTCAAGATGGGATCAACGTTCCATGGACCTCATGGATAGAGCTTAACTCCTAAAATTAGGCAACTCGGAGAAAGACAAGTGTCACGACTCACGTTTCAGGTTAAACTATGAACTCGCGGGAAAGAGATCAGACCGCACTTCGTATCCATGCGGATGACGCAGCGAACCAAAAGTATTTCTTGTTGGCAGGCTAAGCCAGCGTAGGAACCAAGTCGCTCTTTCCTCACCTTGCCTCGAGCGAGGCTCTTCTTCAATCGTTTAACTCTACGGTCGTGACTTTGTGATCAAGCATGGGTGTGTACGACTTAACAATCGGTGCGTGTCACGAAGCGTCCAGTCCAGGAGCATGAATGCTCATTGATGGGATCCGACAAATAGGCACGCTCCTAGTGGGTATATTTTGTGAGTGTTGAGTTATATCATATCGATGTTCGTGACCGGCGACTGGACACGCTCACAGTCAATACCTACTTGTACGGCCTTGTCACGTACCAGTTTGCGGCATACTACCAACTAAGTAAGTCAGCTGTATAAAAATCGGACCATAACTCATGTGGCGCTGTAGAATTCAATGATCCACCAGTCATCAGGTCTGCAAGTCAGATCTATGTGTGTGTGGTGTCTTACGAAAATATCCAGGCATATGGTGCTCTTCCTGTTCTTGCTGGATACATTTCACAGTGCTTCGTGAGTATAATTAGTGGTTCGGGTTTCTCGAATATGACAACTATTTCCAAAGTGTCATCTACATGGCTTGGTACTATGTGTTCGTATCTCGTTCATTCCGCGATCCACACTCGTGCTCAGTCTCTTTTAGCGTGGAGAACTTCAATAATCCAGCAGTTTTTGGATGTAAGTCGTGATGTGCGTTTCAACCTTGTGCTAACGGTCCTCAAAGTTGCCGTGTGGCCATATCAATTTACACCACTAGCCACTGCACTCGCAGCACTTGTAACACAAGTATATCTAGGGTTCAGGCGAGCATACAATACACCAATGCAATTACCCATTAAATCTGTTCCAGGATCTGGCGTTTGACTGGTAGCAAGGTTTTGTATGGCGTGATCCTCATACTCGCAATTCCTTCCTTCATTTTGGGTTTGTGTTGCAGCATCGAGGCTTGGATCATTGAAGTGTACGCCTCTTAAACGGAATATCATACCGAACTGACCCCAAGTCGTTTAGAATATCCAAATTACCAACTATTACTCCCCTGGTAATCGCCTGGTTGTCCATGCAAGTCATTACGGACGCGTTCATCACCAGTACGTTCAATCCTTTCAATTCTTACGAGACCAAGGTACTCATCCATTATTTTCTAAGTCGCTCTGATCATTATCTTCTCGCGTTCGCGAACTGGCTTCCGGAGGATGGATACTATAATCAACCGACTTATTCGTGGTACCATCCAGACCGGTCTTTTCGCTGGAATCTTCTCCTTGGGTGACTTGATCTTTTTTGTCATGCTCCCAAGCACGAACTTGTATGGCATGTTCGCCATTCCTATTGGCCGCATTTACACGAATGTGAGTATTGTGTACTTGACGGCATGTTCCACTGAATAATTGGCTTTGTTATCTTTGGAAGACGCTCTTGGATACCCTGCTTACTCGGGAGTCGTTGAGAACTGAGATGGCCAACTCGTTTGATGTGAGGATGGTAGGTTGTCTTGGTTACTTGACGCATGGGTATCGTTCAATTTCGATTTCTCAGAGCAACCAAAGAAGCCTTGGCCCGAGTGATTCATCACAAGGCCATCCAAAAGTCTTTTCGACCAGCTATCAACTCGAGGTTCGACCTTCAGATCCTGAAATATGTGACCGCTCATCAAGCGAGGACGTGGCACACAAAACCATCTCGCTTACTACCTGAAGAGAGGACTGTTGGGCTTTGACAGGTAGTGGTTTCATGCGCGCGATGATCCGAGTAAATCCAATACCCCATTTTTGTATCAATATATCGCGGTAGCATTTATGGCCGGAGTCAGTATCTCGGTGTAGTACCACGGAGAAAACCTACGGAACAAAAACCACAATGTCGAGAGAAGATAGCTTTTTGGGTCAGAACAAATTACATTATTGCCAGGGAAGAATCAGTAGTCTTGCATTACAATGAAAGGTGCGCCTTGTTAGACCACCAGGTGGTAGAGGGGCATGAAAAAAGTTTTACGAATCGATGGAGCCTCGCGAGCTTGCAGCGTAACAGGGGGAATATCTGATTGTATGTAAGGAGAATCATAGCCGAATGCTGCCGAGAAGCCAAGTTGGATCGGAGTCTGGAATATAGTGGTCAACTCATGCGATTGATCCGCAAAATACATGCACCGTGTACATATCCAAGGTGTAGTGTATTCTTTATTGTACACATTTCGATCGATACATGCTACAATCTGACCATGTGTTGTATTTTTATTGTATAAATCAATTTAGCTTGACTCAGCTGAGATTGAAACACATATGGAGTCAACGCGTCGCGTATTAATTTGTTAGTTTGCATTGTCGAGGAAGGCCACCCCGCAGAATCAAAATGTCCTCGTGTTGCCTTCAAACATGGCTTACTGAAAAAGGTTTGTTTCCCTTGGTCTATTAGTACACCTTGAACGCGTTTTTGAAACCATTCGTTTGGCAGTCACCGCGTGTCCGTGGACGTTCGGTCTGATTTTTACCGTTGGCGCCTTCACTGTCGCGCGTTTCTTACTCAAAACATGGCTTGTTCTCTCCCAAACCTTTGTTTTTTCTGGTAAAAATGTCTGTCTGTCTGTCTGTTGAGCGTGTCAAAACAAGGCTCACTCGTTTCTTGTTCTCAGCTCAAGAGATTTGGTGCGACCAAGGGTGCTTGGGCAGGTGCGCCGTGTTTTAGTATAACCCTCATCTCCACCTGAGATCCATCCTAGTTGTCACTGGCGCATCCGACGGTATTGGCAAGGAATTTGCTATCCAATTGGCCGCCGCCGGCTTCAATATCCTTCTTGTTGCTCGCAATGAAGCAGCGTTGGCATCCGTTGCAGCTGAAATTGGTGTGGACTTTCTCTGACATGGGTATAATCTTGGAACATATACTGTTTATAGCGAGCAAGACGAGCGGCAAGGCAGAGACCCGAATTCAGTTGATAGATTTCGCTAAAAACGACCCGGATGCGTTCAGTGCGTTCAAGTCCACCATTGCTAACCTGAACATCGGTGTCCTTGGTTAATACCACTCCTTGCTATCCTTCCTGTGCCCAATTGACGCGTAATAAATATAACAGTGAACAACGTTGGCAAGTCGCACTCAATGCCAACGTATTTCGTGGAGACTGAAGAACAAGAAAACGAGGACATTATTATGATTAATATCAATGGTACTATTCGTGTCACTCGCGCTGTACTCCCTGGCATGATCCAGAGGTCTGTGTCCCATTTCTTGCTCACCGAGAACTCTGACAGATCAGTTCTTATCAGAAAACGTGGGTTGATTCTGAACGTTGGATCTTTTGCGGGCCAGATTCCTTCCCCTATGCTCGCAACGTACTCGGGTTCCAAAGCATTCTTGACAACCTTCACGAGCGCACTTGCGGAAGAAGTCCGAGCACATAACATCATTGTCGAGCACTTGAACACGTACTTTGTTGTGCGTATCTCTGCACCATTCACACTACTTCCTCCGTGTTTATTATGTACTTTCAGGTCTCGAATATGTCCAAGATCCGGAGGCCTTCGGCGCTGATACCCACCCCCATCGCCTACGTCCGCTCTGCTCTGAATAAAGTTGGCCTGTCGTGCGGAGCAGCCTTGACCGACCGGCCTGGTACCAACACGGCGTTCTGGAGCCATTCTTTGCTCGACTACGTTATCCACCTTGTCGGCTGGAAATCCCTGTTCATCTCTTATACTCACAGGCTTCACAAGGACCTCCGTCGTCGGGCCCTGAGGAAACTAGAGCGGGAAACGAAGAAGCAGTAGGGATCTGGGTCACACAATATTTGATCCTCAACAGGAAGCTCACCCTGTCTGTGGTCCTGTTGTCTATACCATTTCAGTCCGGTTACCTGTTTTCGACATCATGGTTGAATGTGATTTGATTATCCGCCGAAGGCGACCTGCGTTCCCACAGTTTTTCAAGAGGCCATGCAGTGCGACAAACTCATTGATCTTGTTGCACAACAACTGCCGACCAAACCCCTTCAGCCTGCGCAGCTCGTCCGATGTTTTTCATCCGAGCGCTCCGTTGCAGGACGTCGTATCTAGGCAACCGCAGACGCCTTCTATGGCATCTTCGAATGGGGAAGGGCGGACCATTGAATTGCAAATCGGCAAATGATTCTCTTACCCCTCAAACCAGGTCCAGCATATGAAACACTTGAGCCTCGTTAGTAAGTACATATATTTTCACCCACTCAATTGAATTCTTCAACCCCACGGGAACACTTGATACAACCCCGTACACGACAACCTTCTCCACACGTCCACTCCATGTGAATCATTGCCAAGCAACTCCTCCATATACAGACAAAGGTCCCCGCAACAGAAACGGGACCCAACGGACCGAATGTCAGCCAGACTCATATCACCTCTTCGGATCATTGACCAGTGTTGCTGTTGTGTGGGCCCACGACTGAGGGTGAAGCGAGCAGGACTCGGATGGCGGACGCCGAGATGGAAAGGCTGCCGACAACTGACGTGGCTACCTACGCTACAGCGGCCTGACTGCTACTACGCCAAGACCCTTTCCACTGCCTGTTCACCGCCTGCGTCACACCGTCTGTGACAGAGCACGTATTGACATTTGGATTGACTGGACCAACAGAATCAAATTTGTCTATAATAGCACACATACTTGGGCCTTTCAATCTGTAGACAAAACGAAGGTGATTTACAGTACTAACTGGACAGTCGTTATCATACACTCAGCAACATCGTTGAGCCTGTCGTGGTCCCACGAATAAAGGTACCTGCGACAGATGTGGTTCATAGGTAAGCACATTCCCCCTGGTTTAACTTGCTGATAGTGTCTAGTTGCTGATGGCGATGCGCGCGGTACTCACTTGTGCCTACCCAACAGAAATCAGGTGCTTGCTGATCAACCGACCACGTTGCGTGCCTGCGCGGTTCCAGGTCATGTGATCCCGTGGAAATCCAAGTACGGGCATAATGTGCCGAGATGAGCGGGTAAGCTTTTTTGTGATTCCCATGCGAGGAGTTTCACATTCATTGATTGCACTGAAACTGGGCACGTTGACAGCGTGTTTCTGGGCAGTGACAATCGATACGGTTGCATGTGTGGTGGATCCGTTAAACTGCTACGGCTACCCCTGCAAACTCGGCAAAATCCGATGGTGCGAACCTAACCTTGTGGATGACCACTTGCTTCATTGGTAAGTTAGACTTCTGGGAAAGTGTGGAACTTATGTACTCGGTTAACAAAGTCTGGCCCCGGATCCCGCGATACGAACGGCTTAACTGGTTCGAGACCACGACTCCAACCTCCGACGCGAAAGTGTACCCACAACGGTAGAGTCCAAGTTCGGGATCTTCGACTGCTAGTACTGGCACTTGGAAGTGAGTGGCATGAACTTTGTGGCCCGGGTGGCGCACTGACAGGTTCGGGATTGGTGTAGAATTGCATTAAAGCCACTGTGAATCCCCGTAACTCGCCAGTGGCTACGATGATCAGCTGCTTTGTTCACCAGACTCACCTAGCGATCGTGATGATTCGCCCAGTCCAGCGTCGTATCGAGAGCGCGGGAGTTTAAACTTTTTTTTTCCAGGACATAATGAAGCCACCAGGCAAACCAACGTAACGACCTCAGTGAATCCATGTGTATTCGCCGCGATTATGTAACTCATCATTTAGCAAGGTCTACAATATCTACCATCGCCTGGCTTCCAAGGTACAGTCAAACGTGTCGCGAACCTTTTCGACTTGCTACTAGACATCTTAAGACCTTTCAAGTGCAATTTTGTGGCAAAAGCAACCTAAAAAAATCTATTAGATACTTCTTCTCACAGGACTCACCGAGTGTCTCCGAGATGACGGGTCCCGAGCCTCTCGGTTTGGTAACCACCCAAGGGACGATGGAAGTCGGGAAGCACCTTGTGGCCCGATTATGGAGGTAGGCTCAGGGTCCCCCGTCCATATATCTTGTCGGCGACCGAAGTCCGGGCCATAACTCTCCCTCCCACTCTTCCCTCTTTTTGATAAAACCGAGATTCCGAGAATGGGCTTGTATGATACAACCCTCGGTGCGTGCAACGAAATGTCTAGCATAAGGGAACACTAGTCATTGACCCGATCAGACGATAGGTACCCTTCTAGTGGGGATACTCTGTGCGTGTTGCTAGTTCAGTGTCATTAACCCCGCTGATACATTCATAACCAAGTTAATACCTTTTTATACGGCCTCGTCACGTATCAGTTCGCAGCGTACTTCCGGAAGCGTACGTGGAGTTGACTCAATTTAACTTATACATCTCATAAGCATAACCCATCCCAGAATTCAATGATCGGCCAACGACGAAGTCAGTCTATCGCAGTTCTCAGGTGTGCAATCCTGACGAGTGAGTTTAGGTATATGGTGCTTTTCTTGTTCCTCTTGGACACCTTCCACAGCCTCTCGTGAGTAATGTGCATTGACTATCACTCGTGTGGCGACTTTGTTGTTTCTGTAGAGTCATGTATATGGCGTGGAATTATACGTTCGTAAGCCCATTGTTCCTTATTCTTACTGATAACCAGCCCTCACTAGCGTGGCAAATTTCGATAATCCAGTAGCGCTCGAGGGTATGTCTAACCATCACCCTCCGGTTGGTTGATGATTCGTTTAAGCTCTTCTTGATCACTCTCAGTCGCTGAGTGGCCATACACGTTTACGCCTATCGGGACTGCACTTGCTGCATTGGTAACCCAGTCGTATCTGGGATTTAGGCAAGTATCCAAAGCTACGAGCTGCATCTCCATCTGGCTAAATTTGTGTGGTAACTTAGGATTTGGCGTTTGACCAATAGCAAGATCCTTTATGGCGTAGTTATCACGCTGGCGATCCCATCATTTATTTTAGGTTTGTGTTGCAGTATTGAGGCTTGGATCATCAAAGTGTATGCCCTCGCAAGCTAGATTAGTACCGCATTACACTGATCAAACATTTTAGATTGTCTGAATTGCCTCGTATTACTCCTCTCGTGATCGCCTGGTTGTCCATGCAGGTTATCGTGGACGCGTTCATTACGAGTATGTTCGTTTAGTTCAATCCGAAGAACATGATCTTAATTTTGCTAGCCACTTTAATCATCATCTTCACGCGTTCGAGAACTGGTTTTCGAAGGACGGATACCGTTCTTAACCGACTGATTCGCGGTGCTATTCAGACGGGTCTCTTTGCTGGTATTTTCTCCATGGGTGATTTGATTATGTTCGTTGTTCTCCCGAAGACGAACTTTTATGGCATGTTCGCCATTCCCATAGGTCGGATCTATACGAACGTGAGTGTTATCTACGAAAATCTTTTTCTGCACGCCGGTTTTATTTTCTCTCTTGGCAAGACTCTCATGGATACCCTTCTCACCCGCGAGTCACTCAAGGCGGAAATGGCGGGTACGTACAACGTGGATACGGCAAGTCTCCCGCCGTCCCCCACATGATCCTCACTCATCTGGGGCCTTTCTCAGTCTGCGCAAATAGAGTGGGCGCCTGCTGAATCATCGCAAAATAGTTCGACAGTACAGTCGGGTAGTTTCCAACTTCAGGTCAAAAAGACGGTGCTAGAGACGGTGTACGACCGCCAAAGCGAGGATGCGGATGGCAAGGTTATCCCGCTCGTGACCGCTGTCTAAGGTGAGACTCCTGAGGGTGAAACATCTCGATGAATATTGCGTCAATCGTTTCTGCTGTCGCCCTCGTTTTTGATACTTTCTTTTTTGTGTTTATCTGTTGGTATACCCCTGGACTCACTATAGCGTGAGTGGTCGTACCAATATCCATTGGGTTATTTGAGTGAGCATTAGAATTGATTGAGCCAGAACGCGCCAGGTGAGTTTTGGTGACAGAACGCCAAAGTCAGGTTGTCCAAGTCCATCTTTTTTTTTGGGGGGGGAGGGTAATCGCACTATGATATTCGGAACCGACAGTGTTCTCGGTGTGAACATCGTCGCAAGTACTAGACGACTTGGTCGAAGCCCGGTCAACTTCTTCTACTCCGCCCATTGACTAAGCCGGTGTTTTCTGCAGACGTCTCTCTCGAAAAGCTGTTCACGTGTGATTTCGTGCCCTGTCTGCCTTGCTCCTTGCCAGGGCAACTACTGAGCTATGGCTTTGTTGTTTTTGTGAGATTGACGACAGTACTTGTTATATCGCTCTCAGGGGATTACCGCACGACCGAAACGAGTAGCCATTGCATGACGGTCGAGTTATCATAGTATTTAAACATTCGTACCAAAGGAGTCAACCAGTCGCTGCCGGACAATCCGATGTCATCATCCGTTCTTCCAGTATGCATTCCGCTGGCGAATAAACTCGATGTTTGCACGACCGCCACCACCGGCTATGCATGTGCCAAAAGTTGCCCTTGACCCAGGGCGTAATAAGGAAAGCATTCAGGGTTGTACCCTACGCCTCCTTATCAAGCCAGATACCGCAGCCAATGTCAGTGTACCTTTTTGCTCTATTTGGTTCGCATCATGTCAAACACGAGGATGGGCATCTCCATGTTTAGTTGAGGTCTTCCCCAACCCTGACATTCTCCATGGATGGATTAATGTTCGGATCCAAGCATTCTTCACGTGATCCAAAGTAGAGCGCTGTGAACCTGTGAGTTGAGCAACTCGGTTCGTTGAAACAACTTCAAAAAGGTGTTGTGACACTCGCGGATTTCCTAGTGCCTTGTCTTTCTCCGTACCCTTGATGTTGCCATTCAGATTAGAGAAATCCAATTTCTCACCTCTCAAGAAGGATGCAGAACCGAGGGCTGACTGCCGCAGCTTATTCTCACCAGAACATCGTTCGCTAGCATTGTCTTCGGCGGAGGGTGGCCTTTCGCGTCGTGATCAATTCTTTGAAAGTGCTCGAGAAAGCACTCGGGATATTACGCTTCATGGAGCACCACTTCCATTGGCTTGGGTACGTTGTAACTTTGGGCACTCAAGGTCTTGCACTGATGTTTCCTAGGTGCTTGTCTTGGACAATATTATACCAGATTATGCTGTACCATTCTCAGAGGCGTACGGTGGCCCTCAGTTTATTGCACGGGCGTTCATAGAAGTACGAGCGTTTACCCTCGTCCCGTTTGTATGACCTAACGTTTACTCTGTCGGCTGGACCGAACGTAGGGCCAATACTGTAAGGAATTCAATGTACTCCGTCATTCTTGGGTCCCGTTTAAAATATGTTCTGTTAGGTGTCGGCAAGGCGGGTACTGGATTACCGTTTGGCGCCCTCGTTACCTATGCGGGCCGACAGTTGACCGTGAGTACTGGGGGCTATTCACATTCTTGGCTCTCACAATCCCATTTCTAGGTAAAACGCTATGAAGTCCTTTGTTTTGCCACCGAGATGCGCTGGAATATTATGCAAGAACGTCAAGGATACCAACAAGGCTCTTTCGTCGTCTCGAACGCTGCAAAACGTTCGCACAACTCTCGTTGTATCTCCCAAACAGAGTCCACCGCAAGCTTGTTACTGGAGAGTGATATCATGCGTGTCATTGCAGATGAAAGGATGGAACGCAGGTATCTGTTGCGCGTATCTTCAATCACCATTTTTCTCGCTCATATGCTGTTGACAGTGACTACTTCATGCAGAAACGTCAATGTAGCTCGCCTCTATCCCCCATTAGCCGTCATGTAATAGATGAAATATGCTCTTCGGCGGCCACAGAGACTAGTGGATTCGCTCGGAGTCCATCACTTTCTACTCTTCCCATACATCATGAGGATGATATCGAGTCCCGCAATGCTGGGTCCGCATCCCATTCTTTACGGGTACGTGTTTGTTCCATGGCGCAATCCTCATGCTCTTGAACATGGCCAGACACCGGATTCACAAACAAAGCGACCCTTGAATCTATACAATGAAATGAGTCATGCATTCCAGAAGGTCCGCAGGTTGAGTGGTGCCACGCAATCTCATAGGTTCGTCGTGTCCCTTTCTGTCGCCTTCAAGACTGATCCTTACATCGGCTTACCGTTAGTAATCAGGAGCCGTCGCGTTCTGAACAACCTCGAGGTCCCCATCGGACTCTTTCGCTATCGGGAATACTCCCAGCTCGCTTGTCAAATTCGCGACGTACAGAAACCGCCTTCGAGCAACGGAGTGATGAAGGTCTTACTCGCGCGACGAGTCCTCATATCGACGGCTGTCTCTCTCCCATCTCCCATCTCCCTCTCCCAAAGCCGTTTGATGATCCTGTGGGTTCGACTCGTTCTATTCATCACGTCATTAGACGTAATGATGTTGAGAGCGAAGTATCCTCTGATCGCTCGATGTTTGTGTTTGTTCAGTAACTTCCTCACTATCGCTGAACTATCTTGTAGTCACTCTAAGCCAGACGGCTTAGTCAGAATATCTTCTCCGCTGACTGGTCGTCGTCAATTACCTGTCTTCGGTCAATCTGTGGCTGGCTATCGCCGCTCGTCACTCCACAGCACAGAAGATGTTGGTTCCACCAGCGATGCGGAAGTTGGATCACCCTATGCGAATGCAAATGTCACAGTTCATCCTCAGAGGACTTTTGGCTTGGCCAACCATTCCTGGGCCGGGACAAGCTCTCATGAAAGCAAGCCTCATCTGCGACCCACACTCCAGGGTTCTCCTATGCAACGTTTATCAACAGGTTCGATTGCCTCCCCTCGGCTGGTGCGGCAAAGTTTGACCAAAGTTCAAGAGATTGAAGATCGGTTCGTCATGGTCGTTGTAGCGGTATAGTGTACTGATGACACCTCAGCGAGGCTGTCCCGACGATACCGCCCGTGGACGCTAATCGTCACCGTGCCCAAGACAGTGCAACTGTTCCCAAGATTCAGATGCGCCGCTTGGGAGCAACAGAGCCTTCGTTGGCGTCAGCTAAGCCATTGTATCGCTCAAAAGGAGATGAGTCGGCGCAGCACCAGCGATCTAGCTCATCTGTCTCCGTGCCGTTGATCATTGTTTCGCCCAGCGCCAACACTCGCGAGCTTCCGGAATCCCCTCCTAGCCGGCTAAAGTCTCTTGATGTTAGTGCCGATGCTTACCACAACCGAATCAATTCCAATGCAGTGTTGTCAGGTGAACGGGAGACATCTCCTGAAGCCCGTACCGTATCGTCCTCATTCAAGGCGGCAGCTGCGGTCACTGCCGTCGCTGCAAGCCATGTCGACGATTCTCCTCTCCTGACGAAAGAAGACGAGAGCACAGTGACTCGAAGCTCAGGTTATGCGCGTTCTTCCACTGAACAAACGCCGAAGGATTCATATCCATCTCACGCAACGTCTGTAATCCTCTTTCATCTGAGGTCGTTCTTCTGACGTAGCCTCTTAGACACCCGACTACAATTCCGATCGTGAAAACACAAGACCAACTTGGTAAACGTGTGTTGAAGACGAGACAATCAGATGTTGGTGTAGATGACTCTTGGGCGTCAGAATCCCAAATTCGCGTACCCTCCCCTTCGCCTGTGGGCCCACAGTCCCCTGCCCCCACGCTGTGTGTGGCCGAACACGATGGACGGGGAGAGAAACGTGGTCACAAGTTGGTACAAGATATCCCTGTCCGTAAAACTGAAGAGACGGTCGTCCAGTCTTTGCACGGTGATATGATTCGGACTCAGCCATTCAAAGGCGTCTTCAACGATTCCTCTCCGCAATCAAGGTGGGTATTTCGTGGTTGGCATGGCGCAGATACTCATGGAAGCCAAGTCTGTTTGGAGGCACTCTTTCCTCAGCAGAGGGAAACACACAATCGGGAGTGTCACGCAAAGTGTTTGGCTCGGCTTCTGAGGTCGCCCCTATATATTCGTAGGTACTTGCAGTGATTGCATTGTCCATTGTCTGACGTTCCTAGTCCTCTGGGTCTACGCCATACGAACCGTATCGAAGACACAGGGTATCGCCTGGACAGAGTTGAGGCTGAAGAGTTGCGACGGGGTGATGGGACACACGTCGGTCTTAGCTGGGGCGAGAGAATGCAACAGGACACGCCGGGACCGAAATATCAAGTACCTCTCAGCGAGTATTTGAGACCTGGCGATGAACCGGAAACTTCCCCAGTCATGTCAAAAGGACGCAGAGAAGACGACGGATGGAACGAGACGAGGTAGGACGCGGTGCTGTTTTCTTCTTCGCGTTGACTTACCGCGATGGATGCAGGATCCAACAACCGAAGACAGTCGAGGATGTGTCAGGGACGGGGCGCGAAACGAAGGGCGAAATCAAGGGGTCCATTACCAACAATGGCAATGTTGGCTCTCGACCGAGTTCCTCCAAGCACGGGGATTCGATGGTATCTACCCTACTCGCTGCTGCAGGTATTGCCGCGGCCGTGTACGAAACTGTTTCCGAGTCTCGACGCAAGGAACGTTTGGAGCGCGCAGAGGCTAGCCGTGACGATCGCAACCGTGTCCGCGATTCTCCTATTACGACGGAACCTCCCAGGCTTGTCGAAGATGACCGAACATTGACAATTGAGAAGGATGTAGCACTGGGTCGTGAAGTACGGCAGGGGGCGCCAGCGGAGAGTTCACAAACCTCCCTCGAGATGGTGACGACGCGGACCGAACCTGCAATTGCACTCGATGAACCTCAAACTGATGTCCGTCAAAGCAGGTATGTCATTGGTGAATATCGTTCAACGTGCAGTACCAACTTTTTTTGCAGTTCGGTCGATATCAAGACGCGTGAAGACCGAGGACGTGTTGACGATGTGAATAGCCGCTCAGGTGAGTTTTTTCAGTCGCCTTCCGTGTGAAGTTGTAGACATGCTGAAGGTGTGAACATCTCAGAAGATATGTATACCAAGAAGCCGACAGAAAGTACCACTATGTCTGAGAAGCAAACGCAAGGGCAAGCCACTGAGCAGATTCGACCGCCAATAAACGGTGATGGACAGGCAACGTACGCTACTCAGCCGTGAGTCCCTTGCACGCTCGTTTTGCAACTGTCTGAATCACAGGGTTGTATTTCGTGAACAAAGGGCAGCCACACTGGCAGGGAGCATTGTCATGGATAATGCCCAGTTGTCTTTACACGATGAAATAGCAAAAGAAGCGATTACTGGGACATCGTTAGTGTTGTGTTTGCTATGCGATGCCAAGTTGACTTGACTTGCAGAAGCTCTCTATCGAAGGTGGAAGACGCAGCCTTGTCCAAGTCCCCCAAAGTACCCACTGAAATCCGATCACTGGAAAGGTCGGATGACAACGCGATTACCGACAAGCAACCCACTGGTGCTCGCAGACTCGGTGCTGTGGGCGTTGGCGACACGGCCACCGTTCAAAAATCCATACCTCTAGTTCGTCCCAGAAATATCACTCCAAGGACCGTGCCACGCAAGTCGGCGTCTTTCGACGCATCAAAGGCCCCCAAGAGCCCGGAGAAACCTCGTTCCATGACCATATACAATTCTGCTGGTGTCGCAGTAAATCGTGCCAATCTGAATAGGTACGCCATGATAGAACGCCGTTCAGGTCGTGCATGTCCTTATGTCGCACGAAGGCCCAACGTGACAGGGAAGCGGCTCTCGACAGATCATACCAAGGGTTTAGGATTAGGTACACGTACGCTATTATCCTATTCCTTCACGAGTCATTGATATTTTGTGTTAGGCGCTTTGGCATTGAAAGATCAGACTGGCTCAGAAAAGAATTCAGTCGCGCATACCGACAGACATGTGGATACCTCCGACAGTAGGTCGTCAGTTGAAAGGAGCAAGATTGAGTATGTGGATGCTAAGGCGGACCTGCGGGATGTGGAGGACGTTGAGAAGCGCACGCTGAAAATTGATTCAACTTCGTGAGTCATGTGACATCAGTGCTTGTGGCATATCCGTGTTCATGGTCGCAGTGAGTACATGGAAGGGCTACCGAGAAGAGGTTCTGCACGGATATCCGAGAGTCAAATTCGGAGCGAGGAGAGGGAATTCCAACAAGGCGAAGTTCTGACAGCCGAAGCAGCAACGCGATTGGAGGAGGAGCAGAGAAAGGTTTCTGTCGAATTTGGATTGTCTTTAGATGCCAAGAATGCCTGCGCTCTGCTCCCAGTGAACATGTAAGTTTGGATCTCTTGGTCATTATGAGTGGGCTTTACTCGCTGGCGCAGTAGCTCCAGCCCGGTCTCAGAGACAGAACAAGATTCCCGGGAAGGGAAACGACTTCCTGAGGGTATTGGTTTACTCGAATCGGTGGATGCAGAGGTTTCATATCAAGTACAATCAGAAGATATCGCCCGTTCGTCTATTGTGAATTCGTACAGCAAAAGCAACCAAACTCCTGAAGTTCACCGCTCCGACTCAATGCCAGCGTCCGATGCAGAAGGTGCATATGCAGAACGAGGTGAAAGAAACCATCAAGACTCGCATATTGAATGTTCCACTTCCGATTGGCAGATGTACGTGTGGTTTCTATTCCGAGTTTTTAGGGCGTTTGATTTTGTGTTCCTTGGTGGTACACACAGGTCGGGTGTAGTCGCGGAGGAAACTGATGTTGACCATGTCCTTGCCGTCGAACAAAATACTTCTCTCACCAGAACCCCGTGGGTATGCTTCATGTGATTATGGTGAGAGCTCACGTATGTTCAGAGGTGAAACGGTCAATGCATCGTATGATTCGAACGTGTGGTTGTATCATGACCAGCAAGATGCCAACCTTGGCGATAAACGCACCACCGACACAGAGCTACTCCCTTCTCATCTTATAGTTGCACGCGATGACGAGAGACGCTCAGAATCAACCACAGACACGATTCTTCGGTCAGAACGCGAGCAATCGCTCGACTTACAAGTTCAAGGGACCTCAGTCCAGAAGTCGGGTTTGGACGTTACTCGGGCCCCGAATACGACGACAGAGACATCTCTTACAACTAAAGTCATTCCAGTCGCGGCTGCTGTCGCTATCGTTGCAGCATCACAATTACTCACGGAGTCCGTCCAGGAAGATGCAACTTCGACAAAGGTAGCGGAGCAGATGCAGTCGGTATCAGAGGTATTGGCTACAGAGGAGCACAATGTAGAGAACCATGAAACATACTCGTACGTAGCTCATCGGTGGATTGTTGCCTTTGTCATCTCACCGATCTCAGGGAGCACGAGTCCATCTCAGTCGCCACGGGCATTTCGAGTCAGTTCACTTCACCTGGAAAACGGAACAATGCCCCCAGCTTGCGAACCAGCCCTTCGCCACCACTGGGCTCAGTGCACGAACGGATGGTGTCGGATGCTCGCCTCGAGTCAGAATTGACGTTGTGTACTCTTGCGTCCTCCCAGGCTTTACACGCAGAGCAAACACAAACGGTCGAGGAATCTGCTACGTCAGTTTTTCTTTTGACGTCCGTTGTACTTGCCGCTGAGAGATAATGGATGACAGCACGGTGTCCGAGACCAGTTCCAGACGGGTTGTGGAAGAGATTGCAAGACCGCTCCACTTAGATATAGGTGGCCATGCTTCGGGGAGTGACCAGGGTGCAAGCATATCTGATTCCGATTCTGTCTCTGCGCGTGTTGACGACGATGGTTCTCCCTTGCATCTCCACACGTACGTTCATTCATGACCCCTTCTTCTACCTTTTCTTGAACGAGTTTGTTGGCATGTCAAGGTCGCCCGATGTGTATTCTCCGACGCAATCTCTCCACATCCTTCGCTCTCCGGGAAATTCTCCTCCAGTTGTTCTGCCTGTTTCCCCTATAGATTACTCTGAGCCATCGCCCGCAATAGCGGCAACCTTGATTGACGAATCTCATGGAATTCTCGCCAGACAAGATGTAGAGAGTGAAGAACACGCGTTGACACTTTCTGCGCATTCAGAAAGGTTTGTATCTCGTCGTGTTCCCAACCTCTACGCTCAATGGTCCATAGCTCTTTGAAAATTACGGTTGAGAGAAGCGAATCTCAAACTCACGTTGAAGTCGATCCTGACTTGTGGGATACGAAGACACCATCTCCTTTGTCACCTTCTCCGATTGCAGGTGGAGAGGACTACGCTGGTGAATGTGCAGATCAGGACGTGCACACTTGCGTGTTGCCCTTACATACCACCTCAGAAGCAGAACGCTCTGGCGATGATTCCAGAGCACTCGTGTCCTCTGGAGTGTCATGGAAGGCGGAGAGGCAAATAGCGAGCGACGAATGGCAGACGAACACATGGGTTTTGTAAGTCGTGTTTCAACCTTACTTGAGTTGTGATAACGGTGCTCCTTGATAGAAGCGAGCCTCCGCCAAGCTATGAAGATGTTGTTTCCGATTATGGTGGTCCGCAGAACGACGTGCTTTCAGAAGATGCCTACCACGGAGATGCGAAATCGAGTGCTCCAGACACTTTGCGCGATGAACACCGATGCCACGCTGAAGGATCGGTTCTTGAACGACGCGGAGCTTTCCGAGCTGCGTGTCCTGAGAGCGATAGAAACATGGAGGAGTCTACTCGTCTGGAGTCCGTGAGCACTGATGACGCACTCGAAAAGCACCAGGGATCCCTGTAAGCCCGTCCATGTCATCTGGGAAATAGCTAAACTTGGCGGTAGGACCGAGGGAAAGTATTCAACTTCCGAGATTGATCGAGAGCGTGTTCTTGACGGATATGTCGAATTAGTCTCAAGCGAACCCGCGAATGGAGTGTTACAATCCCTCGCTACTAAAGAGCAAATTGAGATCGACGACGAATCTCGGTGCCAAGAATCACAGGTGCATATATCTATGCGAGACGAGAGATGCGCTGCGTCCTCTACTGGCGTTGTTTCTGCCGTGACTACACAGAGTCGAGCCCCTGAATCCATCGTAAACGATCTCCACACGCCAACCCTTTCCATTGCCGTTGCTTTGCAAACTGACGAGGAGGTCCGAGACGGCGTTTCAACAGTTTTCCTCCAGGATAATGCCACCCTTCTTGACGTTGACACGTCTGATGTCGTCGCTGTGGAATCCAGTGAGGGCAGCACAGCTGAGGAAGCAGAATCGGAGGATGTGCAACTTAGATCGACGGTTGACAGTCACTATGAACGCCCGATTGACCCGCTGTGAGTCCATTGACTTGTATCGTGTGATCTACTAAAGCAACTGGGTCCGCTCCTAGTGAGCTTACTGGACAAGCTTCAAGCCCCCGCGATGTCGAGATTGAGACCATCATCTCGGATGAACACACGGAGGCGCAAGAAACTCAACAGTCACTCGTTACGGAGTCTATTACTATCCAGCCGAGAGCACGAACCGAAAGCATTGACTCAGCATTTGATAATCTCATTCTCGGTAACACGGACGGTCTAGGAGAGGATGACGTGGAGACGGCACCTTCACATGATATCCTGGTTTCTGTAGATCATGCGTGAGTGTTCCCTGTTATTTGGGATTTATCGTGGTCTAAGTTGGATCATAGCGCTGGTTCTTGTGCTATTGATCTGCATGCCGAATCCTTCAAGGAGGAGGAAGAGTCCATTGACTTGTCTCAAGAATTCGAAATCTCATCACAGCACGAGGAACATGATACCTTCACAATATCAGATATCGCATCTGACCATGAACCTTGGGAATCCGGAGAGCATCAAATACCAGAGCCTTCATCCCCTGAA
This sequence comes from Phylloporus aff. rhodophaeus, assembly GCA_038094475.1. Lineage (NCBI taxonomy): Eukaryota > Fungi > Basidiomycota > Agaricomycetes > Boletales > Boletaceae > Phylloporus > Phylloporus aff. rhodophaeus. The sequence continues at coordinate 48,837 of JBBPUD010000079.1, read as the reverse complement.
TCACCTGTTGTCATATCTGGTTCTCTTTTCGACGCGCGAAACTTGGCATCCGAGGCTGACCTTCGAGGATGTGTGGAACAATATGAGCAAGTGGAAGTAACTGTCGCAACGATAGAAAAGCATGACGAAAGTGAAGTTGAAAGCGGTTCGGACCGTTCTATCTGGTATGTAGCTCAAGGAGATGTTGTAGATCTCTAATGACTAGCATTTAGCTCCGATGCGACACAAAGTTCCACGAAGCATGAACACGATAAGGTCGAGAGTACCATTGATTTGACGGGTGCGCGCGCTTTGATTCACGTTTTCAGTCATACTGAGGAATGAACAATTATAGTGTCCAGCGTTCAGACAGAGGAACCCGAGAAGCGTACATCTGTAAATGCTCCGTCGACTCTTGATGGTCATTTTGCCGATCAGACAGAGCATGTGGTGGACATGACAGAGGTCGAAGTGGAGCAGCAAGAGATAACGCAATCTGTGTCTTGGTGAGTGGTGACTTTGTCTTTAGGACGTATCATTCATCGAGATGATGATTGTTGCATTCAGTGAGACGAGAGTAGTGGATGAGAGTAACCTGGATCGACGCACTACTCACCGCGATTTCAAGAACCAATCAACATATTCAGAACGAGCCGTCGGAGCCATGGAATCGGAATCGACACGGGACTCAACGCTCGAGAAAACGCTTGCAACTGCCGCGTTAGCTTGGGCTGCATCGGACATGACGGAGAGCCGAAGTAGAACGCCGCCGCTCCACAGGGACAAGAATGGAGACAACTTACGCTCGCTGGCGGACGATGAGACCTTGAGCACTCGCATATCTAGCGATGACCATTGTTATGGTGTCTCAGTCAGATCCGAGGATCATCCTTTACCACGACCAAAACTGACTCGTGGCAAGTCTCTGCCCACATCTTCACAGATTGTTATAGACCCACGCACTGAAGTCGAGTTCCTCTCTGCTGAAGCCGCCGCCGATACAATCCTGGAACATGATGGTGTGGAGATATTGTCCGAGAATGAGGTAGGAGGACAGCCCTCGGTATCCGGCGAACAGGGGTATACATAATTCGTATGTGCAGTTTCCTATTAGTTGATCACCTCTTCATAGTGTGCACGTGGAAACACGCAATGATTCGTCCGCTGCAAAGGAAAAAGTTATTGACGAGGAGGTTTCCATGTCAGAAGGCTTCACTGCGTCGTCCCAGGTGTTGACTGAGGAGTACCACAAGAAAGAGTCACATTCGTCGCTCCAACAGACATCCAACACGACTTTTGGTGTCGCCAATGAGTTCGTCTGACAACCTTGTCTCTGCTTTGACTGATCATGTTAAAGGTCTTCTTTATCTGCGGACACGTCTCTCGTCGATCTGGAGGTACATGAACTGCACGTCGATTCCAGCATCGTTGACCATGAGTCAGCTGTATCAAAGGACGACTCACTCGTGCCTCCCTCTCCTTTCGCATCCATCACACCGGAGACGCAAATGGTGGCAAACGGACACGTGTCTGACATGCAACACCTGGCGGATGAAAAGTACAGAGAGAATGGGCCTTTGATCGCATCTGGATCATCTTCTACAGAGCAATCGGTGGATGTCGTCCCGAACATCGTTTTAACCAATTCTACGACCCGAGATACGTTGCATGTGAAGGAGACTAGTTATACTACAAACATCATCGATGAGAGGTAAGCACGTTGGTTGGATTGCTGTCTGCTGAAGGGATCGCTTATGTGCGACAGTGAACACTGGAGGGATAGCGTGACAGGTGTGCATTCGCATAACTATTCTCACCTCCAAGAAACGATGGACAGCGAGCTTTGGATGAGGTGCGAATTCGCTTCATGTCTTCTTACGCACGTCGGGACGAATGCACTCTCTAATAGCACACGCGAGACATCCACGACGCACCCGAGAAGACCAGGTATGAGACCAATGTTAAACCGCACGTGCGTACTTTCTCTAGCCCGCCGAGCAATGGTTGACCTGGACACGCTGTAGCCCATCTTTTGAATATTTGGAAGAATTCAAAGAGGAATGGATTGGGGTAGATCTATACGACATCGCTGAACAAGGCGTGATGCATCGCAGCCTGAGCCGGTTTGTATTCCGATTGCAAGTTATTAGGTTGACGGCGATGTTGGCTAACGGCACCGGTGATACTCCGTTAGATCTCTTCCACCCATCACGCAGTCAGCACGGTACTGGTCAAGTCTGGATGAGGAAATCACACAAGAAATCGACGCAGAAGGAACGCTGGTGGTGCGCAATCTGGGTGGACCGTCGAGTAGATGCGATTGGGGGCTCGACAGTAAGACACGCGAGAATGTGCTTGCAACTTTAAAGGTACGTACGGACCGTTTTGCTTGGTGAACTGTTCTGGAATGTCCGCAGACAACGGACATGTCACGACATGCGTCGATTATTGGGGGATGGGGGAAGCTTGGTTTCGCCCGATATATGTCCCTCCGAGGCGAAATGCGACATGGACATTCGGATGATGATATTCACCCTGGGGCGATCGTTCGCACAACAGAGCATACCCAGAGACCAATGGTGATTGTGGCTGCACGTGCAAGTGGGCAGCTGTTTGGTATGTATATGTCCTCTTGCAGTTTCATGTACCTAACTCGTTTCTTATTTCTGTGGGATAGATGAAGACAAACTCGCAGAACAAGTCCTTTCGTGCATCAACCACGATTTGCTCGATACACCACAAGAGCTCAGCTTGCTTTGTCTAGTCGGCCAAAAAACGAGCGAGGTAACGGATGCGTTGACGGAGACGTTGTATGGAATTCAAGATGTTCTGGCATGTCTCTTCTTTTTCGTCGTGGTTTGGAACCTGACCGGATCGGTAACTAGCTATGTGAAGGGATCGAGATCGGAAGTGCATCGGTCGAGGAAATCGAGATGGGATACTGGGTCAAAGTAGTGCTGTGGCAGACGCAATGGATAGAGGACGGAGGGGCACACGTCATCGGGACACACTCGGAAGCACAGGGACCAGTGGTGGTGAGATATCGACACGTGCCGGTTGGTGGAAGGGATCGGAGACTCGATGGTGCAATACGGGAGACTGCGCTTGCCCTCTCGAAGGTACCTATAGGCTCATTCCGCTCGAGAGACGAAATATAATGCTAACGTGTTTGATAGACTACCAATATGTCACGACAAGACTTTATTGTCCGGGGATGGGGGTTTGGGTTTACTAGGGACGCGTCGATCCATGTGCAACATGGGCTGCTGGACGATGATCTTCAGCCCGGGACGATTGTTCGCGCCAGGGACCATACGCACGGAATATTTGTAGTCGTGGTTGCGCGTACGAGTGGGCGATTGTTTGGTGAGTGCCTATCTTGTAGCAAGATCGTGGTTCTAATCTATGATTTTCTGGACCAGACGAAGCCGAGCTAACCGAGCGCATTCTTTCATGGATCAACCTTGAGTTGTTTGATACACCACAAGAACTCACGTTTCTTTGTCTCGTCGGCCAAAAAACGAACGAAGTGATGGAGGCGTTGGCGGAGGTGCTGTATTCAGTTCAAGATGTTCTGGTATGTCTCTTCTTTTCGCTTGTTGGTGGATACTGATGAGAACGCTTGGCCCGCGAGCCAGCTAGACGTGGGAATCGAGATTGGGAGCGCGGAGGTCGAGGAGGTTGAGATGGGCTATTGGGTCAGGGTGGTGCTTTGTCACGTGCAATTGATAGAGGATGAAGAAGCATACATCGTCGAAGGTGAGGACGAGGAAATTCTTTCAGAAGTGGATCCACCCGAGGAGTGAGAATGAGGAGAAGTAGCAAACAGCCCTTCCTGATTCCGCTGGAATGTAATTTAATGTACCACTAGTCGTCATTAAATATTGGCACAGCTTCACCAAGCCACTGTAAGCCTACTATAACTACTAGTCACGTGCCCTAGATTCCCTTGTACCCGTACGTCCTAGTCACCCCAACAGAGCGTGGTCCAGTTCGCTTGTCCGCGCGTCTCTCAGTGTTTCAAACCGTTGGCCACGGCAGGCTTCCAGCCATAAGTTCATGTTTTCCCCAAATAGTGCAACCCCCAACACCAACCCATCCCTAATCTCGTCGAAACTTGTACTTCAACTACCAACAGGCTAGCAAGCGTCGCCAGATGGCACCTAATGACCAGGTTTCCAGAGTTTTTGAAGGCAACAGAGTCAAACATATTGGAGAAGAGGTGCTAGTTTCCTGGTCTGGATGCGTCATTCTGTCGAGTTGGAGACAACAGCCTCTGTATCTACGAAATTTGAGCACGGTGAGTGGAGTAGCTCCCACTGTAAGGCCGTCATGTTCACCCATCCTGCCCGCTCGCGGCCGTGTACCCTCAAAGCACCCTCGTCTATCGTGTGTCACTTCCCCTGATTAGATGAAGATTTCAAACCCTGAGCGACTGGACTCACCAGGCATGTTCCTCACAGGGTCGCTGGATTTCATCTACAGACCTGTCGTGCTCAGGCACACTTGCTAACACATGGTTTGTCTCTCGTACGCACGATGGCCGGCCTCAGCCTGTTCCTGTCGGATGCGTATTGATACTTGTGAGTTTTGTCTTGGACATTCCTACCCATGTAGGAGCATGTAGGACGAGCTTGTGCTTTTGACACGGAACCCCTTTTAAACAGCCCCCTGAATGCTCCGTTCCCCCGAATGCGCGCTTACGGGCCTTTCTCGAGTACTAGGTTGCAAGACTTCACTGCGACTTGCGCTAACATCGAGCTCAACAATACACAAATCACATTCAGAAAAACTCGACAGTCGACTCTCAACTATGACGACAAGGTGTGTATGATAACCTCCGCTGAGCATCGTGTCCCAAAGCTCTGCGATACCCTCCTTGCTGAGTCGCTGGTGTTATGATTTAACACTTGCATTGACCAGGCTTGCACTGGCATCTGCAATGAGGATGAGTAAGATGAGTCTCTTGCGCAAAATGGATACGTACGCATCACCGCAAGTGCACCTAGCCTCGCCGCAATGGGCTTGGTTGACAAGAACAGCGTTTACCTGGGTGTCAACACGACCGTCAGTGACGCGGTCCTGTTGCGTTAGAGTGGCAAGGATGTGAACGCACGAATTGCATTTCGAATAAGAACTGGTTTGTGAAAAGATTCAGGTTTGTGAGGAATGATGAAGAAAGCGTTCAACGTGGTCCCCTTTTATACGTCCAGCCCTCCTGGCGTGCTCACAAATGGACATGATGCTGCGTCCAATGGCGATCGTTTGAAAAGTACCTCGTTCATCCAAGAAATACCTCGTTCACTGCCTCGCTTGTTCAAGAAATGCCTCATTGTTCATAAAACACTGCATTCGTAATGATGCTCGCACGCGGTGGTTCAAGGCCGGGCACGTTTCTAAATGTTCCAATTTGGTCAGCAAAGTCTGTATTTACCTGCCAGAAGAAGTACGTCGCTCGGTTGCCGTACATAATGAAATGGTGCCCTCGGAGTGATGCTTGTAGATTGCACACACCAACCCAGGCGCTCCTGTCTATCTCGTTGTGATATTCAATAATAGGACTCTTCGAATTCAAGAGTTAACAAATCATATTGATCGGCGAGATGCGATAGCTTCGACATCCAACAGGATCTTTCCGAAGAGGCATGCAGCACCAGACATCTAGCACCCGCATTGCACTAGCATGTAGAGAGATAATTAGTACGCCTCTCGACCACTTACTCGGCTAATACTTACGCCGCCGCAACTGGTTTAATTGACAAAGACAGCGTTAATTTATCATTGCAGCGGCGTAACGTGCCATTAATGGAACGATGAACCGCAAATTGATTTTTATTTCGGAGGATTCGGTGTTCAAAAGAGTTTAGTTTGGGCAAGATGTTTGTTGGAACGAGAGTAGGCTGAACTTGATTCCCCAGTGTGAAGAATCCCGTCATTAGTATGCGACACCCTTCGGCAAAGGTGTAGCCTCATCACTGTTGGCAAGCCAGATAGGCTTCATATCGATACGAAGCCAGCAGTGACCCAATAGCAGACCTAGTCCCTTTACCATCCCAGGCATTCGACGAGCGACGAGGATCGCCTCCAAGTCTGTGAGGCTGATTCTGAGGTGTGCACGGTCACCTCTGTCGTCAAAAGCGGTAACAGATGCCATATATGAAAAGTAAGGATAGACTGGACATTTCGGAACATTGTACAATTTCAGATCAAAGCTTCCGCAATCCTATTCAATCCTCGTTCTTCCATTCAACCGGCCAGTCTCCATCCGTGTCCGATGGGCCAATCACTTAAGACGAGTCGACGGCTGAAGCAATGCACGTGAACAAGGTCCACGATGAGACGAGTAGACGTGCACTTACGAACAAACTATACCATGGAATGGGAACATTAGTAGATTGCTTTGGAAGAGAGAGACAAGGATCAGAGCCATACAGCTGCGATGACATCTGTCGCTTTGTTTCGTTCATGAAAAACAGTGCCATCTTTGTTCCAGCTCACTGCATTGCCTAGTTCCTGCAGGCTCTTAAGCAAGACTTTTCCTTCAACATCTGTAGCGCCAATTACCTACAATAATCTACAATTACACTAGACTGATTCAAAAGATACCCACCTATCGCATACGAGGTGACGCCCCGAGTGAGATGGATTGTGTCGTTACCTGATTAATTTGCTTGCGAGCAACTGCGGAAACGGTGCTGTATTCCGTCATTCTCCAAGTAGCGTTCTTGTATTGTCGAAACCCTCCCCAGTTCTTGGCCCTCTTAAACTAGGTAGAAGGCAGTTTTGGTTTGGTTTGGGAATAATCTCGAGATGGGAACGGGCTCATCGGATCGTTGGCAACAAACTACGAATGTGATATGTCAAAGAACATCATTGGCGAGAGCAAGAAGGGCACACGAACCTGGTTCACAGAACTTGATATGGCCCGCCCTTTCCTCGTTGCCGTCGCAAATGTCAGGACCCTTGTGCGAAGACTACATCAACAAATTGATGTCCACCTGAACGAGTAAATACGTACAACCAGGTCCCACACGGTTACTGTCGGAGAGTTCCCAAAGGAGGCTGAGGGTGGGATCGCTGTCAGTGGGCTGGAGGATGGATTGTCAGGTATAAACGATGCGGTTATTACAGTAGGTACAATCGACCAGATCTCGTGGCGGCGGACACGATGTGATAAGAGATACCATCACAGAAAAGTTCCCAGCGTTGCAGCCAAATGTGACCAAGGCACATTCAGACCGAAATTACACGGCTTGCGCATGGATTGTAATCCAATACAAGGTCCTTACAATGCCATTATAAGGATTAAAAATATTTCCCCAGCGATTTTGTCCATTTCAGCATGGCAGGTAGCGTTACAATGAGCATATATTCCATTATATCTTTTCTGCACTTTCTGTGATGACCCCAACACCAGGGTTTTGCGCTCCACAATCGAGATATAAGGGTCACTTTGGGGTAATGGAAGCAATCATACCCGTTTGCATAAAGGGGGTGATTTTTGGTGTTCTCGTGCGAGTCGCGACACGCTTAAGTTCGTACGCACTGGTGCTGCTGCTGGTGCACCCAGGTGAATGGAATGATCTCACCCGTTTCCACCTTGATGTAGCAAAAACACCCCTGACATGGGGATCCCTGGAAGGAGCGGGACCGCACACTCGGATGGCGGACAGGATGGAAAAGCTTGTTTAATAGTAGTACGGCCGTATAAGCACCTTTCGATTCCAAACGCTGTGAACTGCTATAGAGATACTAGTACAAGTACACACAATCTGGACACAAAGCCTTCGCTAAACCGACTCCACTTTGGGCTCTAGGTAGGGGTCTCCCCCCTCGGCTCAGACTCTGGCTTAGGCTCTGGCCCCGCCGGCTTGGTGTCTTTCCAACTGACGGTGTTCCACGTCAATCCATCTTCTGTGCCAAGCCTGGACTCGCCTGAGGCTAGAACGGGGTATGTGAATAAACGAACGAGCCAAGCGGATGTACACCTACGAAGGAACTGTAGCGCGAGGCAGGAGCTTTAGCGGACTGCTCGATAGCAGAGGATATACGTCAGCGACTCACAAATGCAATGATATCGCTAGAATAGATGTGCTTGGGGAAGACAACACGATCTTTGTACCATATCACGGGTTTCGAGTGCCCTTTGAGCGCCGTGAGGAGAGGGAAGATGAGTTCTCCCTTGACATCTGCAAAACTACTCAGTCAACACGCACTTGACTGGAACGAAGATCGCTCACCGAAATGTTCATTGAATATCTTGTCACTTTTGTTGCAGTGGATCTCTGCCACTTTATTTTCGACACGGGACGTGATGGTGATTAGCGTGCACTTTTCCTTCTTAGAGGCAGTTGCTGCAGCGGTGTTGTACCCCACATAATCCCATACACCCGCCCTGCGTTGGCGCAATATCCCGGAGTGCCCAGCAATATCATGCTAGATAACGGTTAGTCTGAGGATATAACGAAAAGAAAGAAGGCAGCCCACCTCGTCTTTACCAAGGAACTGCGAGCAACGATATCAGCGAATGACAGTGAGCAAGCGAAAAGAGCAAACCTCGCCCACTAACACATCCTGTGAGTCGGGTGCGTAAAACAGTATGTGTACCCAGCGTTTGTTCTCGTCACACGCTTGGTAGACGTAGTAATCAGCATCAAATAAGGCCTTCAGGTTTGTTGGAAATACAGAGCCATCGCCAATGAAGACACCATCTTTATAAAAGAACGTCCCTTCGAGACCTTCACCGAATGTAGATCAATCACTTACAGTAATGTCTAGACGAGTAAAGACTCACGAGATCCGATGTGACGACCATCGGAGAATTCCCAGCCCAGTATATAAGCCTCCAAGCGAAAGGACGTCACCTTCGAACAAGGACAGCTCTTGAAAAATAATGCATCCGCAGAATTCGAATTTCGAGGGTACTTCTGGGTCAAGTCATCGTAATTTCTGGCGGCGAATCCCCACACGCCCTCCCACTGTCCTACTAATTCGGAGGCTGTGCCACCTTGCTGGATCGCGCATAATTTCAGGTTACAAGAAGGGAAAAAGAAAAAGGAAATACCAGGTCTTTCGCAAAAAACTGCAGAGGTGATACATCAGTGAACGTCAGTGTGCATGCGAAAATGAAATGAGCGAACCTCGCCTAACCACTCATGCTGCTGACCAGGTGCATAGAATATGATGCGATGAATATGCACGTCCCCCACTTGTATTTTGAGGAGGTGGAAACCAGCCTTGGCTTGTTGATCCTTCCGCAGTCTGGGGTTCTCGCCATCGAAGAAACCATCGGCGTAAACGAATGTTCCCTCGAGACCTGCGCCCTCAATCCTCCAATGTCTGTTGAACGAATAAAGACGCACCAGGTCCGTCTTGGAAACCGCCATGCGAGAATCCCCATTTCAGATCGGTGGCCTCAAAGTACAGGGATGGCGATGTCGAACAAGGTCCGCTCTTGAAAAACAATACTTTCCCTGTCGTTTTATTATGTCCGGGACAGTTCGCCACCAGCTCATTGAGTGTCGCAGCCATATTTCCTGGAGACGGGGTTAGAGTCGGGTGTGTATGGTTAGACGCGGGGTAAGCTATATATCTTGTGCCCCATTTGCTGGTCACATAAATGGCTTACGGCGATCTCAGTCGTGAAAGCCTGGGAGCCTTTGGTCGACCATTGCCGGGATCGGACTTCTAGGACGCTTGCCTTATCGCGCAGAAGGCACAGATCAACACGCTGCAGCACCAGGGTGAAGGGTGTAATAGAAGTTAATCAACACGTTGCACTGGCACCAGGGTGAAGGGGATGCTAATCAGCTGAGTCCTGGGAACTCGCCGAGACGTGAACCCAGCAAAATCGGACCACACGCTGCGACCCCAATGACTGGATTACCGTAGGCGAAGATACGACGAACGATTTAGTAGGCCAGTGTTGATGTTAGACTTCTAGGAGGCACGAGGCTTGTCTTATCGCGCAGAAGGCACAAAAGTTGATCAACACGTTGCAGTACCAGGGTGAAGGGGATGTCTTTATGGAGGTAGCGAGCCGGAAAAAATAGTCTGATTCGATGGCAGCACTACATTTGGATCTGGAAAATTCCATGAATGATGACGCACTTGTTGACGTTGGAGTCTGGATTGTGTCATTCAGAGCACCACAGTAAGGGACATGGTGAATACGTGCTGCCTCGTGTCTGTCCTAACAAACGTGTGCGAGCTAATCCAGGCACTGTTCGTCTTAGTATCGCGTATGTAATAGGAGCGAGAGGAGGTTCAATGTCAACACGTTACAGATCGGACTAGATCATTCCAGGAAGCACCCACCTCAGGGAAGATTCGGAGGAATTTTGACTAAACGTAATTGTGGAGTATGTGTGGTCCCCAACCCTGCAGCCTCACTGCTCGCCTCCAGATCTGGGGAGCTGATGAAGTGTGCACGGTTAGCCCACCAGCCCCAGCCTCTTGGCACTTTGGAAATTGTCGTCGTCAGCCTGTCCCATGCCCACACAAATATCAAAGCAGTAACAGCGAGTAGACTGGACATTTCAGAACCTTTGTACTAGTAGTCAAGACCGAAGCATTCGCAGTTCCTTTCAAGCTGTGTCCTTCCATTGAACCCACCAATACCTGTCAATGTCTGACGGGCTAATCTCCTGGCCCACTTGTGTGGCTGAAGCGATGCATGTAAACGAGCTCCACAATGAGATGAATAGACGGGCACTCACGAAAGAACTACGCCACGTAGTGGGAATGTCAGTAGACTGCTCCGGGAGGGTGACAATGAAGACAAACATACAATTGCAGTGACATTTGTCAGATCAGAATTGTAGTAAAAAACGGCACGATCTTTGTACCAGTCCACCGCAGTCCCGAGTCTCTTGTTATTCTTGAAGATGAGCTGTCCTTCAACATTTCCTGTAGCAACCAATTAGCCACAATTACGCTGGAATTCGAAGGACACCCACTTATTGCATATGAGGTAATCCCTGAACTGCTTACTTCGCCCTCCTTTCCTATGTTCCTGGCGCTGAGATAGATTGTGTTGTTGCCCGAGTCCTTGCGAACAACTGTGCGAGAAGTGCCATAGTCCGTCTTTTGCCAAGTAGCGCTCTTGTATTGTTTGAATCCTCCCCAGTTCCTGGCCCTCTTAAACTAGATGGTACAGTTTTCGTAATGAGAATAGCCTCAAGATGGGAACGAGCTCACTGGATCATTGGCAACAAACTACGGACCGGATGTGTTAGAGAATGTCACAATGTGAGCGAGAAGGGTACACGAACCTCGCCCAACAACTTGGTCCTCGAACCCGGTTCATAGAACTTGATATGGGCTTTTTCCTCGTCGCCGTCGCAAATGTCAACGAAGAATTCAGCATTGCTCCCGTCTGGCAGCTCGCCCCCTTCGAAGAAACGTTTGTGGTAATAAAAGGTCCCAGCAGGATCTTTACGTGAGGTACATCAGCGGCTAGACACCCAGTGAACGAGTGAACGCTCGCCATGCCCAATGCGCTTCCCGTCGGAGACTTCCCAGTGGAGACGGTAAACAATAAAGCGAAAGGCTGGTCCTTGGGGGGACTCGGAGAGTAGCGCTATTGCGTCGGTACTGCTGTGGTTATATGTTTTGGGATCCACGCACATGTCTGCAGGAACTGGAGAGGGATGGAGGACTGGGGCATCGATTGGGTATAAGTATTAATGGCAAGCACAAGTGAATCCCGTGACCGGTGTAACGCGATCGAGATCTTCGGTGTGACAGTGTGATCGATGAAGATATCTTGTCACGCAATTCAATCTCAGAAAGTACTCCTTTGGGTTCCCACGATGGTGACCTCGAACATGGATTCAATTTCCACCACGCCAGCGCAGCCGTTTTCCGAGGTCAGTAATTCCAAGTTGATCACCATGCTGTCAACGCAAAGGTTTATTAGCGTCCGGAGGTGCGGCTAACGAGTAAGAGCTAGTGAGCTCCAGTCGAGTGAATGAGACTGTTATTAACTGTACCTAACGAGTAAGAGCTAGTGAGCTAGTACAGTAAGTAAGGGCTATAGTAAGTAGTGAAGTATAGTGCTTACCTCCAGTCGAGTGAATGAGACTGGAGGGAAAAAGGGAACGACGCGCGTGTGTAGCGTATATGAACCAAAAAAGGAAATATGGAGATGCTACTACAAACGGGCTGATCTCCAACAAGGTTGACCTGCATATTGACCAAGTTGGATTTACATTCACTGAATTTTTAGTATTGAATAAAAATTAAGTATCATCCAAATCGATCTAGATCTAGCATAACTCGGACTGATCAACACTACGGATGTCATTGTTGTAAGCAACTTATTTTGAAAATTTCTGTTCACCTCAATTAAACCTGTAGGGTCGTCGAGGTCAGTCATGTCAATCAACCTGGGGAATGCGTTCATAGTAGCAACTTGCAACAGCGGAGAAACATATTCGCTTCGACTTCTCACTCGACAAGTGCTTACTGCTACGCATCACAGCAAGTGCGTTTAGTCTCGCTGCAACTACCTTGTGATTTGGCAAGTTCAAATAGGTTCCAGAGTGGAGGACACCGAACACAACCCCCTCCGATTACACGCAATAGTCATCTTAATCCAACAAAACTGCCCATGATGAGGTGTATAACGATGATCGTTCAATGGGTGCCCCGCATCCAGAAAATGCATCAAGACTCAAAATCGGTAGACCATCTACTAGGCAGTTATGTTGGATCATTTGAGAAGTGCCTCTCTCATCCAAGAAACGCCCCACTTGTTCGAAAAACGCTTCCATGTGTGTACTAACACTTACATCGTCGCACAGGAAAAAGATATCCGGATGGGGTATTGGATCAAAGTGGTGTTCTCGCGTGCAAAACGGGTAGAGAATGGAACAGCGCATATCGTCGACGGTGGGGAGTGATGGGACATGCATGCGAGCGGTGCACTTGGCGGGGCACATTGCATTGTTCATTGGTTTCCTCGCATCCAGGTTTTCTTTTGGTCCAAAACTGCAGGGCTGCGTACTTTGGTGTACGGATGGACCCAAGGGAACAAACGTCGATCGATTCAGACCTCTGAAAAGGATGCCCAATTCCGTTGCGAATTTATCATATGACCAGGAGTCAGGAAATGTAATTTGCAATGCCAACTGTTTCACTGACAATGGATCCCAACTTCGCTGTTGAGTCAGTGGAGGCCCTGATGCAAGATATACGCAGCGCTTCGCATGCACCCGAGGCTTACTGCACTCGTGACTCATTGTCGGGCTCACCAATAACCGCGGGGCGTATCAGCACGTTGATAACTGGAATGGAAGATAAATAATACAGTACAGAGGGGACGTCAATCGTACCTGGAATGGAAGAGCACGACGTTGGGAAGAAAGAAAGGGGAAGGTGCGTCGTGGTCTTGTAACTAAACGGCTGACCAACGGAAAAGCTCAGGAGGCACGGAAGTGCACGGGCCCAGCGCACGGACCGACGCACGAGGTAAGCATGACACTCACGTAGAAATCAGCGCCCGGTAAGTGAAACTTGTACCAGATGCTGTCCATTGTTTGGCATAGTAAAGATATTTAGAAACTCTTGTGAATACCGCTGGAGCTGCTTATTGCAACCCAATTGAATGGTAAGACACTCGGTTGCTCCAAGGAGACTTGTGACAAAAGGTGCGTTCGGTGTAATCCCAAATGTTCCAGGAACGTTTCCAGACTTTTGTTAGTCAAGTTGACTTATGAGGCGTATGTTTTCGACCACCAAAATGACTGGATGCTGATATGACAAGGGACAGCCACTGACTTGGATTTCGGACGTATCGGACAGCAGAAATAGGCCACCGTTGGACGAGCGCGGTGGCATGTGGCTGGCTCGTCCTCACACTCACTGACAGACGTGGGCATGCACAGAGATGCGGACCCTGAGCAGTCTGATCTGCTAGTCTTGCTAGACCGTTCGTGGTTGGGTCTAGTCAGACTTGCGGTGATATCAAGTTGGCTCGCAGAGTGGGTCAGGGAAATCAAAAGTGACGATGTGGGTCGGTGTGAGAAATCTGGGGCTGGTAAGTTGCATGTTGTCTTTTTTTCTGACATAGACGGTGGCCCTGTTTCCAACGTAACAAAGGTAAAGTTCCGGCTTGAGGCATTTCTTGGACGTGAGGGATTTATTAAACGACCATGATTGGCTGTTCGGATCACGGACGTTTTTGCCGCATCAAGGGACACCGCGTATAAAAGGGGGGTTTTCTTGAACTTGTCTTTCCCCATCCCCCTTGACTCTGAACCCATTCGAACTCACTCAATCCTCGATCGAAATGCAATTCGTACGTTTCCCTTTTGTCAACTAGCGATGGGTTTCGCTGACAGTTGCGATCATAGACCAACGCTGTCCTTGTCAACCAAGCTGGTTGCGGTGAGGCCAACTGCAAATGCGGCGACTCGTGAGTACCAGTCGAGTGAGCGGGGTCGAGAAATGTATTCACAATCACTCTAGTTGCAAGTGCGAGCAGGGTAGCTGCAAGTGCTAGATACCACCTGTTACCACGGTGTTGTGAGATAGCGTGCTGATGAAGTTATCACGTGTTTTGTTGTAGCTGCGAAAGAATATGACTGTTGAGCGTTAACTTGAGAGACGTGTTAAGGGGTGCCTCGAGTCACTATCATGGCCTGGGGAGCAACTGGCTGACGACATAAAGTGTAATTTCCTTTGTATAGGGGCCCAATCTGATTCTTGAAGAATTCGAGTTGACCATGCACGAGAAACTCAAATTTTGGGCGGTGGTGAGACAATGGCGGTCTCTAGGGTACCCTCGATGTCAGCGTTGTCATGTAAGCATTACCAATGCTGAGAGAGTGAGGCATTTCTAGAATGAACGAGGCATTTCCTGGATGAGCGAGGCATTTCTTAAACGATCGCCATTGGGCACAACATCCATGTCCGTTTTTGAACGTACCAGGCGGGGCAGGACATATAAAAGAGGATCATGTCGGACGTTGTCGCCATCATTCTTCACAAACAAAGTACTCTGCATCGTTAACAAACCAACTCTTGTTCGAAATGCAACTCGTACGTCTACATTCTAGCCCGATGCATGACAGGGCTGCGTCGCTGACGGTCGTGTCTACCAGGTAAACGCTGTCCTTGTCAACGCTGGCTGCGGCGAGACCAAGTGCACTTGCGGCGATGGGTAAGTACGCATTCGGGGCATGGAACGCGTTGTACTCACCGTCGTCGTAGATGCAAATGCAAGCCTGGTCAGTGCAAGTGCTAAATCATGCAGTCAGCGGGAAGTTGCCGCTGAGCCTTGGGACATGATGCTCAGCAACGGTCATTATGCATCCGCTCATCATTATGTATGCTTGAGAATCGACTGTCGAGTATTTTCTGAATATGATTTGTGTATTGTTTGAGCTCGTCCCGAGTGCATGATTTTGAATTTGGGATCCTACATCTATCCCCATGACCACAGACTTTAGCTCTGTGCGAATACGAATGGGTCAACTCACACCATCTAGTGCTTAGTACATCAATATTGACGAGTATTAGTATTTGATCAAGTTTTTGGGTTGTGTCCGATGAACCAGGTCCACATCGTGAAACGGTACATACCTTGACCCCATTCCCTCGATCACAGCGACGAGTACAAACAACAGGAACATGTTACACGCGCAAAGCACATTCACAATTGCAAATCAACGAGTACATATGAAATCAGTGACTGGCTCAGTCTCGACAGCAACATAACACGTATCGTACATAACAGCGGCTCTTATGAGAAAACGAGCATGCGTGCGTGCATTCGGACAGGTCTGGGCTCCGTTCGTCATTTCTTGAGCTCTACCTCGACCTGCTCCTAAATCGCGGTATGAGCCCACAACCAGAAACCGTTCGCATACATGACGCACTTGGGTGAGAGCATACGAGTATGCCCTGAATTCTTGCACCTAAGAAATAACAGTACAACTTCGGAAAAGGACAGCGTAACAATTGAAAGGGCTTACCTCGCCGTTCCACCATGTGACATTGGCACTTGGAAAGACGAGTTGTACCTGTCATGGCATTCACGAGCTCATTCTCGTATTAATCGTGCATGCACTCACCTTTGTGGAAGCATCGATAAGATCGCCAGTGCCCCTGAACCACACGGGCTTTTCGAGTTTGTCCTTTCCAAGGTAGAGGTTCCAGGTGCGCTCCACAATGTTTTGAACAAAGGTAACCACGAATAGCGTACCCGGTGATGGGTCTGCAGGGGCTTTGACTATCGCAGCACCAGGAAGGTTACGTTGAATCTCGACGCGGAGGGTCTTTATCTGAAGTTCAAGGTACGGCAGTCCTGTACTGGTCTGAAGGAGGCAGACGATCGCTTTGTCTGATGACACAGCACCAGCTTTTGCCCGGACTTGGAAGCTGAAAGATTCTTTACCGTTGATGCCGTTGATTATGTATGAAAGGTTGCCACTGCATACGACATTTGTCAACGTTAGTGCACCGGGAAAGATGCGTAATCACGCACATCTTTCCTTGTGAATATTCTTGTTTCAGCTTCAAGGAGAGTTCCGACAATGGCGGTGGGGGGTCCCAGGACACCTCGCCATCATCGTCGACATTACCAATACAGAAAGTAGGATTTTCGAGATCAGAAAACCCGCCAAGCCTTTTCTGGAGATTCTCCTTTATCTCCGCGTACGCAATGTATGGAGGGCTGGAGAGGTTATTGAAATACGCGGCGTTTTTGCGGATGAGGGCAAGAAACCTAACAATGGCGAGATCTGGATTTAGTTTCGGCTTGGGGGATACAGGATTTGACTCCAGTGTAGCGGGTGTAGCGGTTGTGGTAGGTGTCTTTGAGGAGCAGGGATTGGGACCCGGATGCATGTCTCGCTCGCGAATGAAGGGGGTCATGATGAATAGCGGGATCGTATTTTGAAAGCGGATAGCCCTGCAGATCTCGTCAATGCTGCTCAAGGAGACTGATTGCTTGGATTTCTCGTGGAGGGGCATTACAGAGTCCCTTAACCTCTGGATATCAGAGACGAAGTGCTGGAACTTGAGAAGTTCAACCTCCAACCCTGCAAGAGTGGATGGATAATAGGAACTTAGCGAGTGCTTTGCGTCATCATCCGGGTGGAGATCCAGCTGGCGGTGGCGGCAGCACAAATTCTTGGCCCTCTCCAACACTGGGGTTTCCTTGTCCTTTGGTTCCTCTTCCTCTCCCTCCGACGCTGCTATCTCCTTCTGCTTCTTGATTTTCCAGCCGGAGCCCACCCCTTTCCCGTGCTGATAGGCAAAAAGGAAGTCCCGCAGCCCATGGAGCAATACCCTGTGTTCTTTAGAGTAGGCTTCCGCAACATTACGAGTCACTTTCGCTAGCTCAGGAACGAATTCCTCGACACTCTTGGCACCGTCTACCAGGACAGAGAAACGGCTATGGAGGTCGTCGAGCTGTGAGAATGTTTCCATGATCTCATCCACGATACGCGCATCGATCTCCCAGACCTTACTTGCTCTGATGAGTCGCTTAGGGATAGGCTGAAGGGTGACCGAGATCGGGACCCCTCCGTCTTTAGTGATGAGTGAAGCGCCTTTTGGGATGATTTCCAGGACATCCTGCGGGTTGATCGGAACACTCTCCAAGGCGACATCACCATGCATCTGGAACGCGAGCGTAAGCGATTGTACCAAGCCAAGAGTACACGTATACATACAACGAGATCGAACCTATCGTTCATCTCTTTGAACTTATCCTTTATCTGGGCCTTCACTTCGCCTTCCAGACTGATGGCGCCCTTCAATTTTTCGAACTTTGCCTGTAACTGCCCTTCAAGCTTCTCGTCTGTCTCCATCTTCGACTGCTTGGCGACGAGGTTGACAATGAGATTGCCCCCAAGGACGATGGCGGAGACGAAATGGGTAGCCAAGTCCTCTTTGATGTAATCCTCGGACGCGATGTCCAGGATGTTTCTGCCCAGCATGTCTTCCGCAAAGAGCATACGTTTCTCGTTGAGACGCATCTTCAAGGCCAAGGCAAATGCTTGTTCGTTGGTGTTGGATTTCGTGTCCTTGACGTAGGACGCAGAGCCTGAGACCGATATGAGACCGCTCATAATCTCAAGGGAAAGTTTGGCATTAATATCGAGTAAGGAGGCCTTGTCTTCGAGCGTGGTGGATAGGGAGAGTGTGAGATCTGTGTGCCTAATGTCGGTCTCGATCGCTTCGATCTTGTCCTGAGCATAGAGTTGAACACCCAGGAATTTTCCTGAGCGTTGGTCGTACAGCTCCCCAAGACGGACTGCATGACCAAGAGTCGGCGTTTTGAAGACGACTGGCTTGGTCTCGCCAGGTGCCGGATTTCCGCCAGACATGTCTACGATTTTCAGGCGTGGGGGAAAGAGGTGGTCCCTGCTAGTGGGGTTTGATGGAATAAGACGGCGCTAGAGGTTTGGACTCGAAGTCGCTGGGGGAAGGATTGGGGTGGCTCAGAGTGATCAAGCGAGTTTTCGTGGCGTCCTGCACCTCAACAAACCAATCGTAATTCTTGCCAGCAGCATGGGCCAGGATTTCCATCTACTCCACGGAACGCCGCATTTCATAGATTCTCCACATCGTGTCTTGGTGCATCAGATAACACAAGGTTTTATCAGGGTGTTGTCAGTGCGCTGGTGGAGCAGACATTCAAAACACCAAGCAATTTGATCATTAATGATTCTGTGAAAGGTTTCCGTCGTTTACATGACATAAGTCGGACGAGCGATATACCACTTACCGAGGACATCCACACTGAATATTGATCGATTGATCTCCGACTTGCACAATCCTGGTCCAGGGTGCCCACGCGGAAAACATGAACTGAGCTGTCAACGTGATGGTGATCGTTGAATGTCAACCACAGGACCAGACCCTACTGAGCCAATGGGGCCGACTCGTTCTACCCTAGACAACCTTGTTTTTCTACGAGTTTGCGCCAAAGTTATGTCGTTCTCGGACGGTAGCGACGGTGGGCGGAAAGCCGTCCATGGGTAACGCGAAACCAGGTGGGCCAAGACTCGAATTTGGTCACTGAGCGGGGACTGAAACTCACACCTTCCTCCGCTGCCGTTACCTCCTAAGTTAGGTTCTCAGATCTGATATCCCTGGCAATGGCTAGCTTGGTCTAGCGTGCCACTTCTTGGAAGTTGGGAAACGTTCCAGAATCCATCGAAATCCGCATGGTGGTGCTATGCATTTCAATCTATATGTGGGACTAACGTCATATGTATTCAATGGAGTGAACCCTGGCTTTTGTAAGTCCGTCAACCCCCTCCCTTTCACCGACAGCATGGAAGTATTTCCCTCTTCTGGAGAGACCCTAACTGTCATTCTAGGTTAGTCCTCGGATCGTGTTAGACGGGTGTGGCCTGCTGGGCAACGGGAAGTCCCATGCCCGGCAGGGTTGATCGATCGATCATCAGTGTGTGTTTATTTCATCTGAGTTCAATTTACATGCGCTCTCATCGTGATAGCACTGGATATGCAACCTCGGTGAGATGGTCTACATCATTACTGGCTACAGCTCTTGGCCTGTTCTCCTTGATATATACGACATCAAGATAAGGATTTGTCTACGCGTATAACAAGCACACCTACGGTAATATGACCATTTTGATACACCCGGGGACTTTCATCATACCCTTCACCCTGGTACTTCTCGGAATGATCCGACCCGATTTTCATGCGATCGCACTCGCCCGGGCCTGAGTGCAGGGCAGCTGCGGTTCTCGTTGAGATGAGGCGGTCGTCGGGGGATCAGCATATAATCTATGTCACAGCCACCGCTCACTCATCTTCCAATTCCCAATCTCGACTCTACGTCAAGAAACATGTCGGGCGACGAGGACGGTGAACATACAGAGAACGGAAAACTACTTTTTTTCAAGAGCGGTTCGAAGCCAGAGGTGCCATCATTGCACTTTGAGATTCCCAATCTCAAATGGCAGTTCTCGCACGGCGGTCCCCTCGAGGGACGAACTGGTGGTCAGTCTTTACTCGTTCGATACACAATAGATGGTCGATCTGCTAATCGCATAAAGGTCTTGTGGGAACTCTCACATACAATGATGGTTACTTCGATGGTAGCCTGTCGAAAGATAAGCCAACCGAGGCTGATTTCTACGCTGAGCAAGAACCTGGCGGTAGAAATGCGCTCGTCAAATTCTATGCACCGAATTCTGATAAGTTGATTGGCAGGGTTCGCTCTCTCTCGTTTGCCCACTGGTATTTTCTGATAAGTCGCGTTCGCAGCTCAAAGCCGCAGATCCGGTAAGCCTACTCTTGACCCATTTTAGTACCATATCGCAGTCTGAACGTACTAGAATAGCGAGGCTGCCTCCTCCGATTTATTGGATGAACGCAAGAAAGGTAAATGGGAGTTTGTGGGCGGAGAGTCATTGTTCGCAAAGCTGGACAAGAAATATGGCGGGCGAAAACAGCTTGCGGATGGACTATTTCTCAACAGCACCGCCACTTCGAAGGTCGCATCTTTTCGCTTGGAGGTTTACCGACTGTTTTGGGAATTCTACGACGGTCCAGATATCGGGCATCGTGAGTGTTTACCTGCTCAAGAGTCACCGAGCCTTTGATACACATCGCGCCAAAGGTCTAAAGGGGACTCTTTTTCACAACGATGGTTTCTTCAGTGACACTGGGGAAAATAAACTGCCAACGACTCAACCAACCAATGCTGATTACTATATCGACCAACTACCCGGTGGGAAAGGATTTGATTATGTGCATATCAAGCTTTATGCGCCGGGTAAAGGGAATGAGAAGCTCTTGGGCGAGGTTCGCTCTCTTCCTTGGTTTACTGGGGGTTTTCTAATATATCGTACTCGCAGTTTCTTGCCGAAGATCCAGTAAGTCTCCATCTCATTTTTCATCTCAACCTCGAATCATGCACCATCCAGCACAAACGAGTGGATGGTTTTGATTTTCTTCGAAAGCGCAAGGAGGGTGCTTGGAACAAAGTGAATTACCCCACTTCTGGCGCGATAGTTAAAAAGGCCGCGGACAAAACGGTTGCCGAACTTAAAGCCGGGCCCGTGGGTAAGAAGACGGACATAGATTTCAAGGGAATTGAGGGGTTTAGCCAATTAGTGCTCAGTGGGTATCTATCGAATTGGCTCATCGTGATCATAACCCATTTGCGCGACAGACGTCGAGGGACAATTCATCTACAAGAGCCTCTCGAAACTCGGGAATGTAGTAAGATGGTACGAAGATCGTGCTGTCTTTTACGAGAGTGGCAAGTCAGACTTCACTGCGTTTGTAAGTGCCTGATCCTTTCCCCTTTCTCGAAACACCCCACTGACATCGCACACAGTTCATCCGTAAGTGTTCATTCACTTGGTCTGTGAACTTGTTGACATGCGTTGTCTTAGCCGCGGATGACAAAAAACTTGGCTCGGACGTCAAGTCAGAGCTGAAGGTTTTTTGGACGGACATAAAATCTTGAAAGGGATTGCGAATGTTGAGGTTTAATTCTTACGAAAGTTTCGGATGCGTAGTCGCTGCATGTCTTAGTATGTATGCCTGTCATAAAGAATGCTGATTTGTGAGCATGTGTGAACTTTGGAGATGGCGGCAACACGGTTTACACTTGGCTTACACTTGGCTAACCCTAATAGTACGAAGTCCCCGCTACGACCGTAGTTAACACAGTGGAGAAGCCATGCCTGAGAGCGACCTCTCTGTGCCTCGTCTGACAACCTATGGACAACCCTCTCTCTGCCTCGCCTCGCTCTCTCTACTGCTCTCCTCGGCTCTCTCCGCTCTCCGCTCCTCACTCCGCTCTCAGCCTGCTCTAGACCTCTCACTGCCACTGCACTGCCACAACAGGGATTGAGGGAAGTAGTTCCATCTCGCGGTTCGAGAGGTTCACATACATACAAGTACAAGTACATAACCCGGGTACGAGAGTGGATGTTCCAACGGTGACATAGTAATACGGCTTGGGACCCTCTCAACTTTTACACTATCGCTTTCCAGCTGAGCTTGTCCAACTTCGCCGTTTTCTTCAGGGGGTTGTTGACATAGTGCTGCTCGGCTGAAATAATGCGTGTCAATAAACCCATGAACCGAATGAACGAGAACGCCTACGCAAGAACTGCAGAGCAGGGCGGAAGTTAGTTGACAGCTTGAACGACGGTGAGACACGCACAAAGGCAGAAACATCATTTGAATCGGTGTCCTTGTTGAAGACGATGTGATCGTCGAACCATTGTACAGGTTTCGAGCTACCCTGGAGTGAACGGAGGTCTTTGAATGTGAGTTGCCCGTGAACATCTGTGGCGCCGATCAGCCCGAACTATACTAGATTCGGATGATACCCACCATCGATAGCGTGGCCGTAAATTGCGTCGTCTTCGCTGACATGCAGATCGGCCTGGGTACCGACAGCGGGAGATGTGATGGTGATCAACGTGGAATTACTGGCCTTGGAAACAACTGCACTGGCGGTGGAGTAGTCCGCCTTTCTCCAGACACCTGGGATGCGTTCGTCCAAGAGTCCGGAGGCGCTAGCTGCAGCGCGCTAAGAGAGATATGGTTTCAGGTTGGGACGGAGAGGCGAATGGTCTTACTGGATCCTGTGCGATAAACTGTATGATATATCAGTAAAAATCTCAGCAGGTGAGCGAGAAGGGATCAACCTCGCCCAACAACTTATCCTGCGAATCCGGTGCGTAGAACTTGATGTGCACATAAAGGGTATCCTCCTCCCGTGACTGTTCGATGTAAAAATCGGCGGTGCTCGGGTTGTTCGGATCCCTTGATAGTTTACCTCCCTCGTCGAAGAAACGGTCATTGTAATAGAGAGTGCCATTGGGACCTTGCGACAAGGATGAACAAGTACATTGTAGTCGAGAACGGAGACCTACCAGCCCCTACGGAGATACCATGCGTTAGCTCCCATCCGATTGCAAAAGCCTCGAGGCGAAAGGAAGGCTCCTGCTGAAAGAAAAGGGCGTGTGCACTGACTTGGCGGGGGTACGTAGTGTGCAATGCGGCGACCATGTTGTCCAGAGGCGAAGATGAGGGAGTATCAGCCGTGATTAAATGTATCACTTGAGATCTCGATCGTGGAATCGCCGAAGGGTGCTTGCCAAATTTGGGTTTCTGGGAAGTACATAGGACGATCGCAGATCTAGACACGTGTAGTTTGTACCCTCGCCATCCTCGGGGGGTTCGGTGATGTAATGGACTCGCCCTTAATATATTTAATCGACGCACCAGTCTACGGCGATTCACGTCTTTCGCCAAATTCCAGACATGCCGTGCGTGAACCCCGCCGACTATCACAATTCTACCGACGCCATAGCGTTACTTTCCATGATCAACAACACCCCAGCATTTCGGTTCATAGTTTACCGCCTCCGCTGGGAATTATCTGATGGTAAGCGTATCGGACAAGGTGCGTGTCATGGCTGTCGCCCTGTATCCATACAAGTGTTGCTGATATATCTCGCTTTCACCAAAGATCCCGCTGGGACTTTTTATTACAAGAGCGGTTACTTCGAACCGGGTGCCAGTGGACTATCAGACGGCACCAAGGCTTCCTTCATTGTTGGTACTTGTGATGAAGGCGGCGTTGAGAAAGCCCACATCAAGTTCTACGTACCAGGTTCGGATCAGCTACTGGGCGAGGTTCGTGCTCCTCTGTCTCTCTTGCATTTTCTAACGAATTATGCTTGCAGTTTGTTGCCAACGATCCGGTTAGTTCGTTTTCCCATTTCGCCCCGCTAGCTGAAACTATGCCCACCCAGTTAAATAGGGCCAAGGACTGGGGAAAACGCGGAGTGAAACTGGAGGCTGCCTGGAAGAAGGTGTATTATGCCACCGCTCCTGCGACCATTTTCAAAGCCGGTGACGACTCCGGAATCACCATCCGTGCTGCAGAGTCCCTAGGAAAAAATGGCGTGGTCCATAGCGGGGATATGTCCAAGTATGAAATAAGTGAGCGTTTTTTTTATTCTCTAGTGTCATCACGGTTGATTGGCTCTACAGAAAATATTGAAGGGCAACTTACCTACAAGAATATCACGAAGCTCGGGAATGAGGTGGATTGGCACCGGGATCGCGCCGTTTTTTATCAACAGGGTTACACAACAGATTTCACTGCTGTGGTAAGTCTCTGACTATTTTCTTCCTTTAACGAAGCAACCTATTGATGTTTTCGCTGCATGGAACAGTTTCTTCGTAAGTGCTTGTCTGCTACACCATGCGATCGTTTACAAGGTCGTTTTAGCCACGAATGAAAAGGACCAGATTAGTTTCTATGACTCGGGCGATGGTTGGGGTGTTTCATGGTCGAACGCCTGAAAGAAATCCCAAGAGGTTGTAGGGATAATTCTGAATATTACATGCTTGAAATGCGTGTCTCAGCAATGGGGTTTTCTGTTATAACTGCCTTCGTATTGTGAGCACGCAAGAATATCAGGAGCAACTTCTAAAATAGAAGAGTTACCAAACTAATATGTGATAATATGAGTGGTTGCGTGTTCGGTCCCCCAAGGCAGTGGCCGGGGTCGTACTGCTCCTGCAAATACTAATCGCCACAGTGATTATCAGAGACCCGACGCCACGGTTCTGATCTTGTTGGTGTTGTTTGGAGGGTATCCGATAGGAAGCCCCTCTGTTTCCATCATGCGTAATACTAGGGTAGTCCTTAGGTAATACAACACACGGGCGATAACATTAATGACCTCTAAGCGAGACGAGATACGGGGCCTCCGAACACAGCATCTCCAGAGGGAACGGCGAAGCTACCAGTTAGTCAATCTTTCTCCGAGTTTCTGGTCGGCATGAGGACATGCCCCTTACCCTGGTACGTCTTGGGATACGATTCACTCCACCTTACAACGTGTTGATAAGACCTGGATGACGTGTCAGTCCATTACATAGACAACACCAGGTGTATCGTGGAATCGTCTAAGTTTCACGTCATTTGTCAGTCAAGATTCATTCTGGTCCTCTGATATTCGCCATGTGTTGATCATTTTACGATAAGACGAACGCCACTTGTACAACCTCGTGTCAGTCCTACCACCCCCCAGTAACCCCATATTGGCAATAGCTGACCAAAAACCTCACGCTTCGGTGATCAGGATCTTGTACGCCGTCTGGGTGATCAGGAATCAGGCAATCGTTAGGGATCGGCACTTGGTATATAATCCACCTCGTGCCAGGTCACACACATCTGCAGTCCCAATCCTTGTCCCGACACGTCAAGAAACATGGTTGAAACATCCGACAATCCGGTGACGCTCTACCAGGAACACGAAACAAAAGGAACGGTGTCGTTTTTCAAGAGCGGTTTTTGTTCGACTTCGCCATCCCTATACTTTGAAGCTCGTGATATCAAATGGGAGTTCTCACACGGTGGTATCCCCGAGGGACTTGATAGTAAGTCTTTCCTCGTTCAATGTACACCGGATGGTTGAGCGCGAAGGTCTCGAGGGAACATTCGTTTACGCTGATGGTTTCTTCGATGGCGATAAACCTAGACTGCTAAAGGAGCAACAGACCAAGGCAGGTTTCTACGTTGTCCAAATAAAGGTGGAAGGGGTGCAGTACGTGCACATCACATTCTACGCACCGGGTTTGCAGGACTTGTTGGGCCAGGTTAGTTCTCTCCTTTTTTAATGATCATTGACATTAATGAATTTCGTAGTTCTACGCGAAAGATCCGGTGAGTCCTTTTTCCCTCTTCCTTCCCGCAACCTGAAATTATGCGTAACTTAGTATGGTAAAGCCCGCCCCTCCGGATTAGTCGGACAGCCTAAGGAGGGATTATGGGGATTCGCGGCCAAAACTGCTGACGAACTGAATAAGAAGTATCTCAGAAACGCACCTGTCGATGCATTCTTGTTCAAGCGTTCTCCTAATTTGAAGGTATCATCCTTTCGTCTGGTGGCCTACAGGCATGGCTGGGAGTTCTTGGACGGTCGCCAGGTTGGATCTCGTCCGTCATTGTTCATCCGATAGACACTTTAGTAGCTGACACACATCGGGTGAAGGTCTCCAGGGGACGCTCTTTTACAGAGATGGTTTTTTCACTGGCGAAAACCCTAGACTTCCGAACAACCTAGGTGCCCTATTCGATGCTAGTTACTACGTCGACCGAGTAATAAACAAAAACGAACATTTCGCGCACATCAAGTTTTACGCACCCGGTTCACGGGATGAGTTGCTGGGCGAGGTTTGTTCCTTCCGTTTCCTCACAGACATTCTCTGATATATCGTGCTCGCAGTTCTTTGGAAACGATACGGTAAATTACCCCCCTTATCTTTTCATCGCACCCAGAGCCTATTTGTTATCTAGCACGACATAGTCGGCAACTCTGGATTATTGCGACAACACAGAGTGGGAGCATGGCGATTCCTGAAATACAATACCATCTCAGCAACCGCTTCCAAGAAGAAAGAGTCCACGCTAATCACTGTCAAACTCCCCCCTCTAAACAAGGTGGCCGAAATCCACTGCAATCAAGGTGACAAGATATTCAATGAAGCCTTGGGTGGGCGTGTTTTGACCTCCAGTGTGATCGCGACTAACCCACTGCAGGTGTCGAGGGCGAAATCATCATCACAGACCTCAAGGCCCTCAAAGGTGACTCAAAACCCGTGAGATGGTACAAAGATCGCGCTATCTTTACCAAACATCCCTTCTCGAGCGATTTCACTGCATTCGTACGTCTCTGACCCTTGTCGAAGCAGTACGCTGACATCCCTGATACGCGGTGTAGTTCTTTCGTAGGTGACCATCTAATCGGCTCGTTAACTTATTCACGCCTTCCCTAGCGACAGCTGACGTCAACCTTGGTACGGAGGTCGAATTGAGATGGAACACTGTGAGCTGGAATGACATAGTAGAGCCGAAACCGGAGCCAGAGCCGCAGCCAGAGCCAGAGCCAGGCCCTAAGGAAGAGTCGTAAATTTGGGGATCTCGACTTGATCGAAGATTTTGAAACGTCCAGACTGCATAAGTTGTGTATCTGTATGCATATTGTTACAAAACATTTTTGGATCGCAAGGGCATCGCCCTATGACCATGATGCCGTGAGTCTAGATACATTACGAGCAATAAGGGGGAGATATGATCTTACAAGCACGAATTCCATTGCCGAGGCAGACGTTCACTTCGCGATAACGTCACCACAGGCTGAAACGGCATTCCCATTGGGTTCCTACTAATATCGGAATAGCCCAGCACCATGGCACAGTTCACTCTGCAACGTGTTGATGATCTCATCGGGCCTACCTCTCAATAACCCTGTCACACGGTTCTAATATACACCCATCCTCTAATTCGCAGCCTCAGCCTCGAGACCCTAAGAAACATGACTACAGTGTTACACATTGATCCGCTCGAGGACGTTGAACATGCAACGTATGGGGAATTGCTGTTTTTCAATAGCGATTCCGACCCAAAGGTGCCATCGTTGCACTTTGAGCTTCTCACTCTCAAATGGCAGTTCTCGCACGGCGATTCCCTCGCTGAGAGACGAACTGGTCAGTCTTTACTCGTTCGACACACAATAAATGGCCAATCTGCTAATCGCATGAAGGTCTCGTGGGAACCCTCAAATACAATGATGGTTACTTTGAGGGTGGCCTCACTGGCCTGCCGAAAGGCAAGCCAACCGAGGCTGACTTTTATGCCGAGCAAGAAACTGGCGGTAGTAAAGTGCTCGTCAAATTTTATGCACCGAATTCTGATCAGTTGATTGGCACGGTTTGCTCTCTCTCTCGTTTGTTCGCTAGTATTCTCTGATAAATCGTGCTCACAGTTTACAGCCCTAGATCCAGTGAGCCCATTTTCGACCCATTTCTATTATATCGCAGCCTGAAGAGAACTAGAATAGCGAGGCTGCCGCCTCCGATTTATTGGATGAACGCAAGAAAGGCAAATGGGAATTTGTGGGCTGAGAATCATTTAGTTACGACGAGGCGAGGCGGTGGCAAGGTCTCAGCGTGGTGGCCGGAGTCAAGTCACTAGTGTATAGTCGGTTCACCTCAGGTTGAGGCCTTTCCAAAGGGCGTAAACAGTTTGCAGATGCCCTATTTCTCAATAGCACCCCCAGCTTCTTCGGGGCATCTTTTCGCTTTTACTTTCTGTGTCACTTGTTGAATCCCTGCATCGAACGATCCCAGAGCAGTTGGTTTTACTCTGGGTACCGCTGGAAGGGGCTAGGATGGCAGGTGACCTCCCTGGAAGGCACGCAGGGCAGCCTGGATGGCGGACAGGACTGGGGACTGACTACCACAACCGACGACTACCTACGCTAACCGCCCGACTCCGGCCACCACAGAGACCCCTGCCACCGCCTGCCTCTCGCCTGCCTCTCCCTCACTGCCACACCGCATGGCAGGTATGCCGGGCTAGAAGACCACCCACTCACTTTTCCCCACTCTGCAACCAGTCATGCCCGTGGTCATGCCTTTAGGAATTCTTTGATGGTTCAGACATTGGGCATCCTGACTCTATACTGTTCAAGAGGCGAAAAGCATCGCGTCGAAGGCCTCAAGGGTGCCCTCTCTCACAATGATGGTTTTCTCAGTGACTCGAGGAACAATAAACCGCCAACAACTTAACCAGCCAGCGCCAGTTACTATATCGACCAACCCCCCGGCGGGAAAGGTTCCGCACGTCACATTTTGTGCACCAGGTCGAGAGAATAAGGTGTTGAGCGAGGTTTGTACTCGTTTACCGGTCATTCTCTGACTTCATATCATACTTGCAGCTCCTTGCCGAAGATCCAGCAACTCTGTCTCTTCTCGACCTCGGACCATGGACCATCCAGCACAAATGGGTGGATGACTTTGAGTTTCTTCGAACACGCTAAGATGGCGCTCAGAACAAAGCGATCTACCTACATCCGGCGCGATTCTTCAAAAGGCCGCGAACGAAACGGTTGTCAATCTTTCAGAAGGTCAAAATAGATTTCAGTGGGTGGACCGGTTTAGCAATACAACCTTCAGTAGGTAATTCGAATCGGTCCATCGCAATTATGACTTATTGGCGATACACTCAAGGGTCAACTCATCTTGAAGAACCTCTCGAAGCTCGGGAGTGTAGTGAGATGGCACAAAGATTGTGTTGTCTTTTACGAAAGTGACAAGCTACGTTTATAAGTGCTTGACCCTTGCTTGATCCTATCCCACCGAAGCACCCCACTGACATCGTACGCAGCCCTTGCGTAAACTTTCATTCACGGTCGAAGCGGAGCGGAAGGTTGTTTGGATGACCATATAATCATGAAAGAGATTACAAACGTGGAGTCTTACTTGCATTCGGTGCGTGTCTGAGTATTGAAGCCCTTACTTGTGGGCATGTGTGAACTTTGGATATGACACCAACGTTACTCTTGCATCCCGAGGCTCAAAGCGTTCATAGACATACAAGTACAAAATTCAGGTACGAGAACGGAGGTTTCAACAGTAGCATAGTAGTACGCCTCGCGACCCTAACAGGATTTACACTATCGCATTCCAGGTGAGATTGTGCGATTTCGCCGCTTTTTTTAGAGGGTTTCTGGTATGATGTTCCTCGGCTGAAACAGCGCATGTAAGAGTCATGAACCGAATAAAAGATAACCCTTACGCAAGAACTGTGGCACGATGTAAGTTAGCGGATGACTTGTATAACTGCGAGAACGTACAAAGGCAGAAACATCATTTGAATCGGTATCCTTGTTGAAAACGATGTGATCACCGAACAATTGTACGGGTTTCGAGCTACCCCGAAGTGAACGGAGGCCTTTGAATGCAAGTTGCCCATGAACATCTGTAGCGCAGATCAGTCCGGATCACGCTGGATTGATTCGGATGATGCTCACCATCGATGGCTTGGCCGTATATCTCGTCATCTTCGCTGATATGCAGATCGGCCTTGGTACCGACAACAGGGGATGCGATAGTAATCAATGTAGAATTTCTAGCCTTAAAAACAACTGCGCTGGCGGTCGAGTAGTTCACCTTTCTCCAGACACCTGAGATCCGTTTGTCCAAGAGTCCCGAGGTGGCAGCCACATCGCCCTAAATAGTGGTGACTTCAGATAGGGATGAAAAACCAATGGTACGTGGGATATCTTACTAGATCCTGGGCAATAAACTGCAAGTACGATGTATCAGCGAGAATTCCAGCAGGCAAGCGAGAAGCTCAGACAGACCTCGCCCAACAATTCATCCTGCGAATCCGGTGCGTAGAGCTTGATGTGCACATAAGGGACATCGTCCACGCGTAATTTATTGATGTAAAAATCGGCGCTGCTCGGGTTACTTGGGTCCTTCGATAGTCCACCATTCTCGTCAAAGAAACCATCACTGTAGTAAAGGATGCCCCTGGGACCTTTGTACACAGTAGACGAACGATATATCAGCGTTGCAGGACAGAGACCTACCTGTTCCTATGGAAGAACCGTGCGATAATTCCCATCCAAGCGTAAAAACCTCAAGGCGAAAGGAGGACTCCTGGAAAAAAAGGGCGTGCGCACTGACATGGTGTGGATACGTGGTATGCAACGCGGTAGCCATGATGCTCAGAGCTGAAGGTGGGCGAGTATCTGTGGCGCGATTAAATGTTGCGCTTGCATATCACTCGAGATCTCGAGATCCCGATCGTGGGACCCAAATAAGGTTGGTTGTCCCAATTTGGATTCTTGGGGTGGTAGAGCAAGACACGAGGACCGTCACAGCGACAAGTCACATTCTTCGCCGTCCTCGGGGGTCCGTTCGACATTAGTACTTACATCCAATCGATGCCCCAATCAACAGCGACTTTCGTTCCTCTTCAACTCACGCAGACATGTGTGTTGACCCCGCCAAGTATGGCCACAATGGTACCGATGCCATTGCGCTGCTCTCTGAGATCAACGGCGAACCATACTTTCGCTTCATTGTATACCGCCTCGGCTGGGAACTCTCCGACGACCACCGCATCGGACATGGTGCGAGCCCACTTGTTCAGTAGACATTAACCTGTTGACCTACATCGCATTAAGATCCCGCCGGGACCCTCTACTATAAGAGTGGGTTCTTCGAACAGGGTGGTAAGCTGCAAGAGGGATCTAGCTGTCGCTTCAAGGTCGACATTTGCAACAACGACGAGAAAGTCGCCCACATCTATCTCTACGCACCAAATTCAGACGACTTGTTGGGCGAGGTTTGCTTCTATTTCTCGCTTACTCGTCGAGGTTCGTTGACATATCATATTCGCAGTTTGTTGCCCCCGACCCGGTGAGCTCGTTTCCCGCGTCGTTAATTTATTACAAGCTGAAACTATAGTCTGTCAGGAAAAGAGGGCCAAGAACTGGAAGTCATTTGGACAATACAAGAATGCTACCTGGAGGAAGAAGCGTTTTGCCACTGCCGGCGCCACTGTTCGCAAGACCAAAGATACCACGACAGTCTACGTCGATGCTAGCGAGTCCATAGAGAAGAAAGCTGAAATAAATGATGCCACAGAGATCTCCTCGTACGAAATCAGTGGGTGACCTTCGATGGTTTGGTATAATAATGACTCATTGGCACTACAGATGGTGTTGAGGGTCAACTCACCTACAAGTCGATCTCGAAACTTGGGGATAGAGTAGATTGGTACACGGATCGCGCTGTTTTTTATAATAATTCCAATCTGAATGACTTCACTGCAGTCGTAAGTCACTGACCATTTTCATTCTTGGAAGCAACCCATTGACGTCCCCGCCGCGCCCCGCATATTATAGTTCTTCCGTAAGTGCCCCTCTGCTGATCCTTTGGACCTCTTCATATGTGTTGTTTCAGCCACAGATGTGACGAAGCGGATTAGTTCGAAGGATGTGGGCAGGAACTGGCACCCTACATGGCGGACGACGTCTTGAAGCAAACTGCGAAAGATCGGAATGTCGTCGTCGAGTTGTACGAAGGAGTTGAAATATCGGCTACTTGTGTTTGCATTTTGTGTTTGTCGGATATCTCCTGTTAGTTGCTTCCGATGACAGTTGGTGGGAGCTGATACCAAACAACTGCTACTGAAAAGCCTTGGCTTGCCAGAGTTCCCCAAAATACATCAATAGATTTTGCTATATTACATAAAATTTCTCACTGCTCAGCTCTCATTCGAACAACTGTCGCTCCAATCCGACAGAAAGCCACCTGCCTGGTGGAGAGGGGGAGACTGGGACAGACCCGGGAAGGCTAGCAGGGAAACCTGGAAGGCGTTGGAGAGGGGAGACTGGGACACCCTGGAAGGCTAGCAGGGACACCCGGAAGGCGTGCGGGTGCTGGATCGGTGACTACCTACGACAGCCGACGACTAGGACCTACTACGCCAGGACCCCCGACACCGCATACGCTCTCCCCGCATCCCGGTCCCACCGCCACAGCGTGCGGGTGCTGGATGGATGACCTCCTACGACAACTGACGACTAGGATCTACTACTGTGCCTGGACCCCGACGCCGCACCCACTCTCCCCGCAGCTCGGTCCCACTGCCACACAGGTTTACGGACACTATGGTTTGCTCCTCAGGACCTTAGCCCCCGGGCCGTTCTCCTTGATATGGGGATTGATTTATGAATAGCTCAACGCGCATACCGACACGCTTCAAACGAACAACAGGTGCGCGTGTTACCAGTTAGTCGATCTTGGGGTTTGGTACTCGCGACGAAAATTCCCATGCCCTTCATCCTGGTGCTTTCGGAATGATCCACTCCAGTCTACAACGTGTTGATCTTCTGTGCGATAAGACTAGATGACCTCTTATCAGTCCCCTCAAACGTCACAGATACAATATGAGGTGGGTTGTAGAATCGTCTGTATTGGTCAAATGATATGTTACCAGTTAGTCAGTATTTTTCCGGCTCTCTGGTATTCACTATGTCCGCTCGGAAATGTGTTGATATTTGGGGTTGTCTGTACGATAAGATGAATGACGCTTGTAGAGCCTCATGTTGGTGCTACCACCTCCCAGTCGACCAATATTAGTAAATGACCGACCAAAATCCATTGCCTTTGGCGATCAAGATCTTGTACGCCGTCTGAGTGGTCAGCGGTCAGGCGGCGGTCGCTGGGATCGGCACTAGATATATAATCTACCCCGTGCCCAGTTCTCACGTATCTGACTCCAATTCTCTTTCCTGGGACGTCGAGAGAGATGGCTGAAACATCCAGTGAGCCGGCGACGCAGGACTTCCCCGCCAAAAACCTTGCATAACTTGAACGAAAAGTATCTTAAAAACACACCCGTTGATGTGTTCTTTTTCAATCCCTGTCCTAACTCGAAGGTATCATCGTTTCGCTTGGTGGCCTACAGACTTGGCTGGGAATTCTCGGACGGTCGCTACATCGGATCTCGTGAGTCGTTGCACATCCAATAGTCTCTTTGCGGTTGATCCACACCGGGTGAAGGCCTGCAGGGGACGTTCTTTTACAGAGATGGTTTCTTCACCGGCGATAACCCTAAACTCCCGAACAATCTGGGTGCCCAATTCGATGGTGATTACTACATCGACCGGGTGGGGAGCGGAAAACAACATTATGTGCGTGTCACATTCTACGCGCCTGGTTCACAGAACGAGTTGCTGGGCGAGGTTTGTTCTTCTTGCTTCCTCATAGGCATTTCCTGATACACTCTGCTTGCAGTTCTTCGGCAAAGACGAGGTGAGCTATCTCTCTTGCTCTTTTTGCTGCGACCCGAGACTATAGGTCATCTAGCACGACGTAGCCGGCAACTTTGGATTGTTGCGACAGCGCAGAGAAGGGGCCTGGGAATTCTTGAAGTACAACACTGTCTCAGCAACTGCCTCCAAAGAAAAAAAGTCCGCGCTTATCACTGTCAAATTGGAACCCCTGAACAAGGTGGCCGAAATTCACTCTAACGAGGACGAAAAAATATTCGGTGAAGCTTTTGGTAAGCGTCCTTTCGCCTCCGGCGTGACCATGACTAACCTACTACAGGTATCGAGGGTGAACTCACCATCCCAGACCTCAAGGCGCTCAAAGGTGACTCGAAATCCGTGAGGTGGTACAAAGATCACATTATCTTCACCAAACACCCGCTCTCGAGCGATTTCGTTGCATTCGTAAGTCTGTGACTCTTGTCGAAGCAGTACCCTGACGTCCCTGCCGCATCATGTAGTTATTTCGTAGGTGACTATCCAATCGGCTCGTTAACTTATTTACACCTTCTCTAGCCATAATTAACACCAAACTTGGTACAGATGGCGAATTAAGATGGAACACTGTCAGCTGGAAAAAACATAGTAGACCCAGAGCCAGAGCCGGAGCCGGAGCCGGAGCCAGAACCAAAGCCAGATCCAAAGCCGGAGCCAGAACCAGAGCCAGAGCCAGAGCCAGAGCAAAAGGGAAAGCCGTAACTTCGAGTTGTTCTGAAACGTCCAGACCGCACATACTTGTGTATCCGTATGCATACCATCGCGAAATGTTGTTGAAATTGATTGTGAATAATACATCGCGACCATGATAATCTGCTCGAGTTACGAAACACTCTGAACAACTCGGTGCGGCTGATGATCTCGGTAGATCTTCAATATCTAACTTATCTGCACAATTCGGACGACCAGAAGCATGTTGTGTGGGGCTACGACCGAGGGTGAGTCCCTGTGATGTGAGCAGGGCAACCCGAATGGTGGACGGGACAGAGGACTGACTACGACGGCCGACGACTACCTCCTGGCTCTGGCCACTACGCCGAGACCCCTTGCCACTGCCAGCCTCCTCTCCGAGCACTGCCAGCGTTTCCCTCCTACAACGCTTTCACTGGCAGAATAGCACGAGACGGTGTGGAAGTCGACTGACCGAATCCTGGCATGGTGAATGACAGCCTGAACACTCGGACTCAGTGACCGAGTATGCGTGCAAATCTTTTCCTTGCTTCGTTTTCCTGTGCGACGATGTGAGTGTTAGTACGTATACAGATGCGTTTTTCAAACAAGTGAGGCGTTTCTTGGATGAGAGAGGTACTTCTCGAGTGATCCGACACAACTGCCCGCACCGGTCTACCGCATTTTCTGGATGCGAGGCATTCATGGCCATTAAACGACATCATTAGTATCCAATCATAGGCGAGTTTTGTTGCATTACAAGATAACTATTGCTTGTAATCGGATGGCGCCCTTTTGGACTCGCCAAATCGCAATGTGCTTGTCAGCCAGGGTGGTTCGGGCCTTGCGGCGAGACCAAACGCACTTGCTATGATGCGTAGTAGTAAGCACTCGTCGAGTGAGACGTCAAGAAACATAGAACATACTCGCTTTCTTTCTAGATGCCGCTGTTGCAAGTTGCTACTATGAATGCATAAGTTGCTTACAACAATGACATCCGTAGTGTTGATCAGTCCGAGTTATGCTAGATCTAAATCGATTTGGATGATACTTAATTTTTATTCAATACTAAAAATTCAGTGAATGTAAATCCAACTTGGTCAATATGCAGGTCAACCTTTGCGTTGACAGCATGGTGATCAACTTGGAATTACTGACCTCGGAAAACGGCTGCGCTGGCGTGGTGGAAATTGAATCCATGTTCGAGGTCACCATCGTGGGAACCCAAAGGAGTTCTGAGATTGAATTGCGTGACAAGATATCTTCATCGATCACACTGTCACACCGAAGATCTCGATCGCGTTACACCGGTCACGGGGTTCACTTGTGCTTGCCATTAATACTTATACCCAATCGATGCCCCAGTCTACAGCGACTTCCATCCCTCTCCAGTTCCTGCAGACATGTGCGTGGATCCTGCAAAATACAACCACAGTAAGACCGATGCAATAGCGCTACTCTCCGAGTCCCCCGACGGACCAGCCTTTCGCTTTATTGTTTACCGTCTCCACTGGGAAGTCTCCGACGGGAAGCGCATCGGGCATGGCAAGTGTTCACTCGTTCACTGGGTGTCTAGCCGCTAATGTGCTTCACCTAAAGATCCTGCTGGAACCTTTTATTACCACCAGCGTTTCTTCGAAGGGGGCGAGCTGCCAGACGGGAGCAATGCTGAATTCTTCGTTGACATTTGCGACGGCAACGAGGAAAGAGCCCATATCAAGTTCTATGAACCGGGTTCAAAGAGGACTAAGCTGTTGGGCGAGGTTCGTGCATCTTTCTCGCTCACCTCCTGACGTTCTCTAACACATTGAATTCGTAGTTTGATGCCCATGATCCGGTGAGCTCGTTCCCATCTTGAAATCATTCTCATTGTAAACGAAAACTGTACCATCTAGTTTAAGAGGGCCAAGAACTGGGGAGGATTCCAACAATACAAGAGCGCTACGTGGAGAAAGACGGACTATGGCACCGCTCGCACAGTTGTTCGCAAGGATTCAGGCAACAACACGATCTACCTCAGCGCCAATAACATAGGAAAGGAGGGCAAAGTGAGCAGTTCAGGCATCACTTCATATGTAATACGTGGGTGCCCGTCGAATTGTAACGTAATTGTGGCTAATTAGTGCTACAGGAAATGTTGAAGGACAGCTCATCTTCAAGAATATCTCAAGACTTGGGACTGCTGTGGATTGGTACAGAGATCGTGCTGTTTTTTACTACAATTCCAATCGGGCAGATGTCACTGCAATTGTGCGTTTTTCTTCATTGTCTCCCCCCTGGAGCAGTCTGCTGACGTTCCCGCTACGTGGCGTAGTTCTTTCGTGAGTGCCTGTCTACTCATCTCATAGCGGAGCTCGTTTACATGCATCGCTTCAGCCACACGACTAGGTCAAGAGATCAGCCCATTTGACACTGACCGGTACTGGTGGGTTCAATGGTAGGACACACCTTGAAAAAAGCTGCGAATGCTTCAATCATGACTACCAGTACAAAGATTCTGAAATGTCCCATCTACTTGCTGTTACCGCTTTTGATATTTGTGTGAGCATGGGGACAGGCTCGACGACAGTTTCCATTGTGCCAAGAGGCCGAAGCTGGCGGGCTAATCGTGCACACTGAATCAGCATCAGCCCCGCAGATCTGGAGTCGAGCAGTACTAGTGAGGCTGCACGGTTCGGAACCACACAGACTCCGGAATTACGTTTAATCAAAATTCCTCTGAATCCTCCTGAGGTGGGTGCCTCTTCGAATGATCTAGTTCGATCTGCAACGTGTTGACATTGAACCTCCTACTATCTCTTCTATTACATACTAAGACAAACGGTGCCTGGATTAGCTCGCATACGTTTGTTAGGACGGACACGAAGCAGCACGTATTCACCATGCCCTTTACCATGGTGCTCTGAATGACACAATCCAGACTCCAACGTTAACAAGTGCGTCATCATTCATGGAATTTTCCAGATCCGAATTGCTCAAATGTAGTGCTGCCATCGAATTAGACTATTTTTCCGGCTCGCTACCTCCATAAAGACGTCCCCTTCACCCTGGTACTGCAACGTGTTGATCAACTTCTGTGCCTTCTGCGCGATAAGACAAGCCTCGTGCCTCCTAGAAGTCCGACATCAGCACTGGCCTACTAAAGTCGTTCGTCGTATCTTCGCCTACGGTAATCCAGTCATCGGGGTCGCAGCGTGTGGTCCGATTTTGCTGGGTTCACGTCTCGGCGAGTTCCCATGACTCAGCTGATTAGCATCCCCTTCACCCTGGTGCCAATGCAACGTGTTGATTAACTTTTATTACACCCTTCACCCTGGTGCTGCAGCGTGTTGATCTGTGCCTTCTGCGCGATAAGGCAAGCGTCCTAGAAGTCCGATGCTGGCAATGGCCGACCAAAGGCTCTCAGGCTTTTACGACCGATCGCCGTAAGCCATTTATGTGACCAGCAAATGGGGCGGCGAACGATACTAGATATATAGCTTACCCCGCGTCCAACCATACACACCCGACTCTAACCCCGTCTCCATGAAATATGGCTGCGACACTCGATGAACTGGTAGCGAACTGTCCGGGACATAATAAAACGACAGGGAAAGTATTGTTTTTCAAGAGCGGACCTTGTGCGACTTCGCCATCCCTGTACTTTGAAGCCACCGATCTGAAATGGGGATTCTCGCACGGTGGTTTCCAAGACGGACCTGGTGCGTCTTTATTTGTTCAACAGACATCGGAGGGTTGAGGACGCAGGTCTTGAGGGGATATTCGTTTACGCCGATGGTTTCTTCGACGGCGAGAATCCCAGACTGCGGAAGGATCAACAAGCCAAGGCTGGTTTCCACCTCCTCAAAATACATGTGGGACCCGTGCATATCGTTCGCATCATATTTTACGCACCTGGTCAGCAGAATGAGTGGTTAGGCGAGGTTCGCTCATTTTATTTTTGCTTGCTCGCCGACGTTCACTGATGAATCACCTCTGTAGTTTTTTGCGATAGATCTGGTAGTTCCTTTTTCTTTTTCTCTTCTTGTAACCTGAAATTATGCGCGGTCCAGCAGGGTTGCACAGCCTCCGAATTAGTAGGACAATGGGAGGGCGTGTGGGGATTCGCCGCCAGAAATTACGATGACTTGACCCAGAAGTACCCTCGAAATTCGAATTCTGCGGATGCATTGTTTTTCAAGAGCTGTCCTTGTTCGAAGGTGACGTCCTTTCGCTTGGAGGCTTATATACTGGGCTGGGAATTCTCCGACGGTCGTCACATCGGATCTCGTGAGTCTTTACTCGTCTAGACGTTACTGTAAGTGATTGATCTACATTCGGTGAAGGTCCATACTGTTTTACGCACCCGACTCACAGGATGTGTTAGTGGGCGAGGTTTGCTCTTTTCGCTTGCTCACTGTCATTCGCTGATATCGTTGCTCGCAGTTCCTTGGTAAAGACGAAGTGGGCTACCTTCCTCTCTTTTCGTTATACCCAGAGATTAACCGTTATCTAGCATGATATTGCTGGGCATTCCGGGATATTGCGCCAACGCAGGGCGGGTGTATGGGATAATGTGGGGTACAACACCGCTGCAGCAACTGCATCTAAGGAAGAAAAGTGCACGCTAATCACCATCACATCCCACGTCGAAAACAAAGTGGCTGAGATTCACTGCAACCAAAGTGACAAGATATTCAATGAACATTTCGGTGAACGGTCTTCGTTCCAGTCAAGTGCGGTGTCGACTGACTAGTTTTGCAGACGTCAAGGGAGAACTCATCTTCCCTCTCCTCACGGCGCTCAAAGGGTACTCGAAACCCGTGATATGGTACAAAGATCGTGTTGTCTTCCCCAAGCACATCTATTCTAGCGATCTCATCGCATTCGTAAGTCGCTGACATACATCTTTTGCTATCTGGCAGTCCGCTGAAGTCCCTGCCTCATGGTACAGTTCCTTCGTAGGTGTACATCCGCTTGGCTCGTTCATTTATTCACACACCCCGTTTTAGCCTCAGGCGAGTCTAAGCTTGGCACAGAAGATGGATTGAAGTGGAACACTGTCAGTTGGAAGGACACCAAGACGACGGGGCCGGAGCCGGAGCCCGAGTCTGAGCCGAGGGGGGAGACCCCTACCTAGAGCCCAAAGTGGAGTCGGTTTAGCGATGGATTTGAGGTGTCCAGACTGTGTGTACTTGTATCTCTGTATGCACACTATTGTAAACATCTTTGGATTGTATTGGAAGGTGCTGACTACCACGATCACGACCGTACTACTATTGAGCAAGCCTCTCTATCTCGTCCGCCATCCGGGTATACGACTCCTGCTCTCCTTCCAGGGATCCCCACATCACGGGTGTTTTTGGTACATCAGGGTTGAGACGGGCGAGATCATTCCACTCACCCGGGTGCCAGTACGCCACTGCGTAGAAAAAGGATATCTGAAGGCGTATCGCGACTGGCATGAGAACACCGAAATTTTATGTAAACGGGTATGATACCCCAAAGTGACCCTTATATCTCGATTGTGGAGCACAAAACCCTGAGCTTGTCTAGTGGTGTTGGGGTATCTCTTATCACATCGTCTCCGCCGCTACGAGATATCGTAGATCGTACCTACTAAAATAACAGCATCATGAATATTTATACCTGACAACCCATCCTCCGGTCCACAGCGATCCCTCCCTCAGACAGGCATGTGCGTAGACCCCGCAAAATATAACAACGCTACCGACGCGATAGCATTACTCTCCGAGTCCCCCGACGGGCCAGCCTTTCGTTTTAATCTCTACCGCCTCGGGTGGGAATTCTCTGACGGTAACCGCGTCAGAGCTGGTAGTGCGTGTTTACTTGTTCAGTGGACATCAATCTGTTGATGTACTTACCGGACAAAGATCCTGCTGGGACCTTTTATTACCACCAGCGTTTCTTCCAAGGGGGCGGGCTAGACGGGGTTAATGCTGATTTCTTCGTTGACATTTGCGACGGCGACGAAGAAAAGGTTCACATCAAGTTCTATGAACCAGGTTCGAGGACTAAGCTGTTGGGTGAGGTTCGTGCCATACCCTTCTCGCGTTTGCGACGTTCTCTGACATATCACATTCGTAGTTTGTTTCCCACGATCCGGTGAGCCCGCTCCCAACTCGAGATTATTTCCATCTCAAACCAAAACTGCCCACCATCTAGTTTAAGAGAGCCAAGAACTGGGGAGGGTTTCGACAATACAAGAACGCTACTTGGAGAAAGACGAATTACACCACCTTTTCCGCAGTTGTTCGCAAGCAATCAGGTAACGACACGATCTATCTCACTGCTGAGGCCATAGGCAAGGAGGCCATAATAAGCAGTCAGGGCATCACCTCGTATGGGATAGTAGGTAGGTATCTTTCGAATCAGTCTAGTGTAATCGTGATTAATTGGCGCTACAGATGTTGAAGGACAAGTCTTCATTAAGAGCTTCAAGGAACTAGGCAATACAGTGAGCTGGAACAAAGATAGCGCTATTTTTTACAAACGAAACGGAGCGACGGACTTCACTGCAGCTGTAAGTCACTGATCTTTGTCTGCCTCTTCCAAAACAATCCGCTAATGTTCCCATTCCATGGTATAGTTCGTTCGTAAGTGCTCGTCTACTCATCTCATCGTGGAGCTCGTTCACGTGCATTGTTTCAGCCTTCGACCCGCATCAGGTGATTAGCCCGTTGGACTCGGACGGAGACTGGCCGGTTGAATGGAAGAACAAGGATTGAATAGGATTGCGGATGCTTTGATCTCGAATTGTACAATGTTCCGAAATATCCAGTCTACCTATGCTTACTCTTCATGACATGAATATATGATATCTGTTACCGCATTTGACGGCAGGGGTGATTGTACACACCCCATCAGCCTCACAGACCTGGAGGCGATCCTCATCCTTCGTCGAATGCCTGGGATGATGAGAGATAGGAATTCATGCGTCCTCCCACCCACATAGAGCTGTGTGGAGATGCTAACATGTCGGCCGCCGGCTTCCTGGCTTGCCAACAATGATGCTGTACCTCTGCAGAAGGGTGTCCATACTAGTGATGGCATTACTCACTGGGAATCAAGTAAATACGAACTTTGCTGACCAAGTCCTGCAAATGGAACAATTGGAAAGGTGCCCGGCCTTTGATTGCCGTGTGCGAACGATTATTACCAATGCTGAGGTATTTTATGAATAAGTTGAGGCATTTCTTGAACCCGCGAGGCATTTCTTGGATGAGTGAGGTGCTCCTTAAACGATTGCCATTGGATACAGCATCATGTCCATTTTCGAGCACGCCAGGGAAGCTGGACGTATAAAAGGGGTCCACATTGAACGCTTTCTTCATCATTCTTCACAAACCTGAACCTTTTAACAAACCAGTTCTTATTCGAAATGCAATTCGTGCGTTCACGTACTCGCCTCTGACAGGACCGCGTCACTGACGGTCGTGTTGACACCCAGGTAAACGCTGTTCTTGTCAACCAAGCCAACTGCGGCGAGGCTAGGTGCACTTGCGGTGATGCGTACGTATCCATTTGGCGCATGAGACTTGTCTTACCCATCCTCATTGCAGATGCCAGTGCAAGCCTGGTCAATGCAAGTGTTAAATCATAACATCAGCGACTCAGCAAGGAGGGTATCGCAGAGCTTTGGGACACGATGCTCAGCGGAGGTCATTATACACTCCTCGTCGTCATACTTGAGAATCGACTGTCGAGTTTTTCTGAATGTGATTTGTGTATCGTTTGAGCTCGATGTCGGCGCAGGTTGCAGCAAAGTCTCACAAACTAGTAACTGAGAAAGGTGCGTAAGCATGTGTTCGGGGAAACGGAGCGTTCAGGGGGCAGTTTAAAAGTGGCGTCAAAGGCACAAGCTCGTCTTAAATGTACAAGACAAAACTCACAGGTATCAATAGCGCGTCCTACAGGAACAGGCTGAGGCCGGCCATCGTGTGTACGAGAGATAAACCATGTGTTAAGATGGCAAGAAAGTTTGCCTGGGCAGAACATGTAGATGAAATCCGTGAGAAGCATGCCTGGTGATTATCCAGTCGCTGAGTGTTTTAAATCATCCACAAACCGATTTAGACGCACACAAGGTAGCTGAAACTCAGAGCTTCTACATTCTCTGCTTGAAGTATCATCCTGTGGAATTGGAAGATGTGTCTAGTTATATCCCAGGCACTAATCAGGGGAAGTGACACACATGATAGATGAGGAAACTCTGAAGGTACATGGCCGCGAGCGGGCAGGGGTGAACAAGACGGCCTTACAGTGGGAGCTACTCCACTCACTGCGCTCAAATTTCGGAGATACAGAGGCTGTTGTCTCCAACTCAACGGAATAGCGC
Organism: Phylloporus aff. rhodophaeus; assembly: GCA_038094475.1. NCBI lineage: Eukaryota > Fungi > Basidiomycota > Agaricomycetes > Boletales > Boletaceae > Phylloporus > Phylloporus aff. rhodophaeus. The sequence continues at coordinate 6,186 of JBBPUD010000079.1, read as the reverse complement.
ATCCAGAGGAAATTAGCACCTCCTCTCCAATACGTTTGACTCTGTCGCCTTCAAAAACTTTGGAAACCTGAACTATTTGTCGATGTCCGTGCGCGCCACTGTCAGTGCTGTTTCATCATGATGGGTTTTACTGACGTTCGTGACGCATGGCAACCTCGTGAAGCTGGCTGCGGCGAAGACCAAACATGATGTAGTCCGAATCCCAGATGGCCTGTACTCATTGTCGCCGTAGATTGGCTGGTGAACTGGGAACTGTAAAGGAGGACCTGATCACGTACTGGCAGTCGTGAGCGTCGACAACAACTAAGTGTCGGTCAGGGCTGAGTTCATGTGGGTCATCGCCGCGCACATCGACCACGCATCTTTCTCCACCACCACCACCACCACCACACCAAGTACTGAATCTCGCTGAGGATGGTCCACCGTGCACCCGATGCGCGGCTACTCACCAACTTAATCGCCAACGAGAAAGAGTACACCAAACACCTCACCAGCCTTTTTCCCCTCTCCCATGCCGCCCTCGCCTCCCTCTCCGCTTACGCCGCCGCCTCACCCGCCGCCCCCGCTCGCACTATCGCGGCCATTGTCGACCTCCTAGCCAGTGCTGACGACGCCTTGCAGCGGTACAATCACGCCATCGAGACTTGGCGCGAGCAACTTCTCAGCCTCAAAGCTCTCGAGGATGACCTCTCAGCTGTCCTCCGCGACCGCGACATCTTGTACGTCGCATCCTCCAAAGCCCCTCTCATACTCACGCACCCCCGTACAGGGTCACCCGTCTCATCAAGGCTTCAAAGGCGACTCGAGAGGCACACCGCTCCTCGCGGATCATGTCCACCCTCGGCTCTGCCTCCCTCTCCTCCCTCCCTTCGACTAACTCGACACACTACTCACCCTCGAGCACCATCCCGACCACCGTCACTGGGACTGGCTCTAGCCCCGCCAGCACCAACGCCAAGCTTGCCCAGGCGCAGGCGGAACTGCAGGCATGCGAGGCCCACCTCGTTGTTAAGGAGCGCGAGCTCGACGCACGTCGGATTAGCGTCGCACGGGACGGCCTTGGTGCACGCTGTCGTGCCCTGATCGACTGTGGCTGGGTCTGGGGTGAGATGGGAAAACAGGGGCTCAGAGCACTGCAGGCACTCACTGCCGAGGTGCCTCCTCCGCACTCGGGTACGTTTTTATTCCATCTCGTATGACACCATGCTTAGCCATGGCGAAACAGGCTCAAAGCTGTCCTATCCCCAATACGCGTCCGACAACTCGTCACTCACACCCTCACAAAGTGCATCTCAGACTGCAGCGCTATCAGCAGAGACAAGCCATGAAGGTGCGACGTCGAGAGAACATGGACGTGGTACCTCTGAAGACTCGAATGGGAGTCTCACGCTCACTCTCCCACCAGCACATGCCATCTCTGAGTTCACAGTTCCCACTAGCGTGCGGTCGCGCTCGCCCCAAAACGGTGACGCGGTGGTACGAACACATGACCTCATTCAAAAGGCCAAACCTGCTTCACGCACACCCTCACCCCCATCTCTACCCGCACCTGTGCCGAGGCGACGACGTACCAAACGGGCACATCGACCGCCGTCTCAACACATTACTGAGGTTTCTGACGAAGGCTCCGACACAGGCCCGTTCCCTGCTCCCTCTCCAACCACTGTCCCCATCGCTCCCCCTACTACTACCTCCACTACTAATATGAACACCGCCAACACTAGTGACACTGGCCCAGGCACATCTGCTTCGCGACCCTTCCCAACCCTCAACGAGGACACCAGTTCAGACGACGATGTTCCCTTCCAGATCGTTGAAAACGACCCGTTCGAGGTCATCCGCCGGTCCATGCTTGGCCCGTCGCCCTCTGTCCCGCTTTTACCCGTCCCGCCCGGTACGCATGACGGCTTGTCAGGAAGTGAGACGAGCCCGTCCAGGGCAGCTTTTTCGTTGGGACGTGCTGCCGGTGTAGGTGTAAGTGGAGGGACAGGTGGGAAACGCGAACGAAGAACGTCGATGGCCTTTTTCGGATCATTGAAAGGACTGTTCAAGAAGCCCAGGGAACGCGAAAAGGCGCGCACTGGCGCGGAGTGGGACGAGTCTCCCAAGCCTGGTGTCAGTACCAACGAGCACAGCCGGGGTTGGGTGACGCGGACCGATGCCAGGCTTGGCAAGGGAGGCAAGGGGAGAGGAGACGTGGATTCGGACGACGACATGGTAGCTGGGAGTGTGAAAAGTAACGGGGGATCGAGGTTGCGCAAAGGGCGACCGCGTGGGACGAACGGTGTCGGCGTAGATGGATGGGTGACAGATAGCCCGCGTCCGTCCGAAGTTGTTGGGGCCAGCACTAGTACGAACATTCGTGGCTTGGGGAGAGCGCGAACCCGACGGGGGATGATGAACCGAAGGAGGACATCCGTAGCAGATTTGAGGGGGAGCGAGCAGGGTCATACGGATGGCGAGGTGGAGGGGCGGACACCACGACCATTGGCGCAGGCGTCAAGCAAAGCCAGGGTCGAGGTCGAGGCCAAGAAGGTTGAAGACGCCACGGGCAAGCTTGGTCGCCATATGTCTGCGCCAGTGCCCAAGGGTGTGCATGGTGAAGGAGTCAAGCAGAAGACGCATATCGATCCCCAGCTTGGACGTGCGTCAACAACGGTAGCGACGGCGGGTGCAAGGTCTCGCAAGGCTTCTGAAACACAGCACCGATCTGCGTCCTTGTCTGTGTCCCCACGAGCACCTCCATTACCAGCACCGTCCGAATCGAATGTAAGACCAATATCACGCACGCCATCTCCTTCCCCTTCCAGGACACCCTCACCCGCGCCATCATCTGCTCCGATCACACGAGCGTCAATCGAAGCCAAGAAACAGCAGAGGCGAGCAACTGGGAACGGACATGCGATTAATGGGCATGTCCAGAACCAGAGCTTGATGAGCATTGTTGCTGATGTCACGTGCCCCAAGGATCGCAACGGGGAGAAGGACAAGACGAGGTCATTGGATATCCCGCGCGCACCTGGCTCAGTCTTGCACGAGGCTGGGTGGGTTGATGGCGAAGGAATAGAGGACCGGAGCCGGGGTAAGAGGTCGAGTTGGGCGGTCGGGACGGGTGTGGAGCAGGGGCAGGGGCAGGGACAAGGGCGTGGACGCGGTGTGGTCAAGATGCCACTCAGATCAGCACTGCGCAACGCGAGCCGTACTCCATCTCCGAGTCCTGCTGCCGTCCCCGGGCGCACAGAGAATGGGGAGAAAAAACCGCAAATGCCCGCGACGGTCAGGGGAGTTGAATGGGACAAGGAACGTGCCATGTCGCCATCATCGTTCAGGGATTCGATGTCGGTGTCGTCGTATGCGACAGGGAGGGAGAGTCTCGGTGAGGAGGAGGAGGAGCGACCTGAGCCGATGTTGACAATTCCCCCGCCACCCGCTGTGGATCCACCACCCGTCAAGGCGGAATCGACGGAGGAGCCGCTCGTTCGAAGGAAGAGCGTCCGGGTGTCGTTGCAACCGACCTTTTCGCCGACGCCGCCCGCGTTGATGGATGAGGAGCGGGAGGGGTACATTGGCTGGGCCAAGTCTGAGGGAAGGCGCAGCAGGCCAGTGTCGGACATGTGGGCAGATTCTTCAAGCGAGGAGGAGGCGTATCAGCGTGGGCGCGCTCTGTTGACTCTGGTGGGCAAGTCGGATGCATTCAAAGCAAAGGCTTTGAAGGACAAGGATGTGAAGACTTGGAGTGCGAGGAGGTAATTTGGCACGGTCTTTCTTTTATATATTATCTTATATATTCCGATGCGTCTTACTATAAAACAGCGTTAATGGTTGAGTCTACCCTCAGTCCGTCCCCGAGGCCCTGCATGGCTATGAACCACCTTTTCGGTCCGAGCCTGCCCAGTCACTCCAGAGTGCACAGAGGGCTTGATATGACATCATCTCACCTGGCTGCCCAATGTCAGGTGTCAATCTAACTGCCATGTCTATTCATAACACCTCTGAGAGTTCACCCATCCAGAAGAAATTGAAGGCAGATTAGTATGTTGCATGCAGATGATTTAGCCTCTCTCCCTTATCCGCTATAGCTGCCCAGGCCTGGGTACATCAAGGGGGATGAAATTGTCTAGGCAAATGGGGAATTCTACGAAAAGCAGTGGGGATCCACATCTCCAGAGGACATCATTGAGGCACAGTATGCCCCCCCATAGACCAGCACGTCATTGGAATCATTGGTAATCTATTCACCATTTTGCCCAAGTTTAATCTCATTCCATCCAATGGTTGGTTGATCAAGTACACCAGGACATACGATTACCTCCACCGCTTGCATGAAACCAAAAGCCAGGGCATCGTCTTGACAGGCAACCCTGGAATTGGTAATCTCTTGTGCCATGAAATCTTGCTCTCTGCTTACCACATTTTTAGGAAAGCCTTACTTTGCCCTGTATACACTGCTAGGATGAATAACAGAGAGAAAAACACACTTTTTACAACTATGGACTGCATCACCTTCTGTTCCATGAAAGCAGGACCAGGTGCAAAAGAAAGGCAGATGTTGGGCACACAGATCTTCCCAAGCATCTGTAAAAATTCAAGTGTCATGTTAGCACTATATAGTACACATACATAGTACCTGTAGACCCCACTTTATTGTACTATTTAGATCTTAAGATTCAAGGTAGCACTACAGTAGCGACTTCAATTCACTCCATACTATGGTAGACAGCTGTTGAATTGCCAGCTACATAGAATAATGTAGTGCTATACTGCATGCTCCCTCTCCCAAGAACAGGCTTATGTCAAGAAGACTCGTATGATTAAGATGGCACATGAGTTGGACGAGTTTGACAGGCTTTTCGCGTTCTTGGATGAGGAGTCAGTGTCTAGCCCACGGAAATGCTATACTACCCCACTGCCACCCTCTCAGCGGTGTGACTCTACATGTCCACACGATCTTCAGTCGAGGCTCGCTGACCTCTCAGACAATGGTAGGTGCATCTGGATATGTTTTCGTTGTCTTCGTTAACCTTTGTGATAGATGATGTCAACTCCATCAATGATGATAGCAGTGTGGCTGGGGATCTGCCTGCTGTTATAACCCCACCTGAGTGTGCTTGCCTCGCTCCTGGAATTGATGCAGCCAACACCAAGTTTCCCTCAAGCTTCTATGTATGCTGTGGACATTGCCATTACCTATTTTAGCAAAGGACAAGTGCATGATGTCAGAGCATCAGTTCCACCAATTCTTTGGAGTGCCTTGGAAGTCATCAACCTTCTATGATCACAAGGCAAGGTGGTTCAATGCCCCATGCAAAGCTCATGGTTGAGCAGTTGCTGCGGGATATTCTACAGATGGACTCTATAGCGTATTTCTGGCTACATATGCACCCAAGGATGCAGAGGTCAAGGCTGCAAGACGGAGGATATGGGCTAGTGAACAGATCTAGCTAATAGTCGTATATGTTCTTTAGTTGTCATTATGATACACTTGGGTTTGTCCTTTGCTGCTTGCATTCTGGTGCACTCCATTGGAGTCTAGTGTACTCTGCCACACTTGTACTGTAAACTCTGGCACACTCATCTGGAGTCTGGTGCACTTGTCTGGTGCACTCCACCGGAGTCTGGCATACTCTGACGCACTCATCTGGAGTCTGGTGTACTCTGGCACACTCATCTGGAGTCCTCCAGACTCTGCTGTCCAACCCCCCAGTCCAATCCCCCAAGGTGGCTCTTTTCACCACACCATCACTTGCCTACCACTATATCTGCTTCCTGTCCTCAAGGGTCCCTGGATACTAGTAAGTCATCCATTCTTTCATCAACCTGGACTGAAGAAATTTATGTCCCATCTGTAGTGATGGACTCTTTGCCCTTACCACTGCCCTCACCACCTCCTTTGGAAAGAGGCATTTTCTCTGCGTGGTTTTACCAAGAAAAACCACACTTCACACGCAGATGCATGGGTTGTGCTGAGGAACTCCTCTGGTGTTGCTGGTTGGCACAAGACAAGGACCTTGGATAGTGGTGTTGAAGGAACAGCTTGTATCAATAAGATAAAAGTGTTCATTCATTGAGTAATGATCAATTAATAGTCTATTTGACTATTTAGGAAGTCTGACATAAGGTATTGACTTCTATTGATCATGATCAATGGTCACAGATTAGATAATGTGTTCTACATGAATGCATGAC
>JBBPUD010000078.1:1376-72555 GCA_038094475.1 Phylloporus aff. rhodophaeus | reverse complement strand
CTATTGCTCTTGAGTCTCCTGACAACAACACTCATCCGTCGCCACACCGACACAAAGTCAAATGTCCTAATGACACCCAGCTCGAGGAAATGCGCATGCTACCGAGCGGTGATCAGAGTAGCATTCAAGCTCACAGTGAAAGGCGCACTCGTCCACTCGTTTTGAGTGCATCTTCGAGTCGAAACTGTGCGCTCCCAGGTGGCCGGACGACCGTCTGAACCAGCGCAGCTGGCCTTTCAGCCCCACCACGCCCCTTGATGATACCCGTCCCAGCGACGAGGCCTTCCTCCAGCGTCCACTTCGTAAACTGGAACATCTTTACGTCCAGTGGATCGCCAACAAGGTCACCTCCGATTATTTTGAGCGAGTGACAGGTTGCGAGGGCATGCAGGAAGCTGGCACGCTCTCGTGACGTTGGGAGGTCATGTATGTCGTCAATGAGTTCGCCAAACAACAGCTCCGAACGGTCGAGTGGTCGTACGCCAAGTATGTCTAAGCCGTCCTCAGTGAGCGTCCCAGTCTTGTCGAAACAGCACAAGTTGATCTTGCCGCTGACGTTAACCCGCGTGGGAGAGATACAAAAGATGCCCAGTTTGCGGAGACGAGCGAGTGCAAAACTGGTACCAATGGACAAAGTGGCCGGAAGAGCCGGGGGAACAACGATCGTGATAAGGTCCAAGGCACGGACGATGATTGTGCTCCATCTAACCTGTACGTAGGTCAGAACAAGAAATGAAATTGCTCAATGACACTTTACTCCGAGTCTGACAAACTGGATGGCACTCGCGCAGAAACCCAAGCCGGCTATCCCCGCGAGGACGGTGATAAAGCGGATCGAGTCTCGATAAAACTTGAATCCCATCGGTTTTGGAAACAACATTGACCGGACAAGGGCGCCTTTGGTCGTGTTAAATCCTCCCCAGCCATGTCAGCATGCCCGCACTTGGAGTAATGACATGGGATCACCTGTCCGAACAACGAGTCCAAGGGACGGTCCTCCATCAAAAGCAAGTGGGGCACGAATACGTATGATCCGAGTGCCAGCGTAAAGAAAGCTTTTAGCGAGGTCACCCTGGATGTCTTTGGCGTCCCGCCACCGCGCAATGTCCTCGTCTTTCGTAGAGTTTTTCGAGACCGGAACACTCTCGCCAGTGAGCATGCTTTCGTTTGCAACAGCGTCCCCCGACAAAAGAATCATGTCCGCTGGGAAAAAGGGAGCACGTAGTTCGGAGAGATTGACGATGTCTCCTGGTACGAGCTCCGACGAGTCAATTGTGGTCCCTGGAAATTTACTGTTTGAGGACGAGCTACTCGAAAGTGAGAGGAACGTACAGCTCCCATTAGCATAAATAGAAACATCGCATGAAAAGCGCGACATCTCACGCATCCGCCTGATGGTCTACGTGATCTTCAGCACTCGACCCCGAACTCGAGAAATCATGTTTACCTTCTTGGTATCCACAAGCGTCGTGACCACGCTCAGAGTAGATATGAGTGCAATGCAAAAGGCATAATAATAGTAATCATCAAGAGACCACAAGATAATGCTTGCGATTTGGAAGACATAAAATGGATGAATGATCTTTTCTGACATGAGCACAAGGTCCGAAATTGCATTTAACACGTACCTCATCCACAAGGAGCGCCAAAGTGGACTTCCCAGCAATATCAAGCAGATTGGGACCAAATAGGGTCAGACGCTGTTTCCTAGTATGTTCGGACAGTCCATTCTGTACGGCTTGCAAACCTGTCCAAGTCGAATCTCTCCAATCCCTAAAAGGACGTCAGAAAGAATTGTTAGGGACAAAACTGCAAACCTACCTGACAATGGTGAACAATCCCGATCGTGTGTCCAATGCAAACCGCGAATAACGGTAGTCAACCAAATGAAGGTCTTCCAGTACATCTGCTATACTCCCGTTATCAACAGATGGTCTTGACCTCGAAGACACTGATGATTTCCGAGACTGTCCATTTGACTCTGGCAAAGTGCTGGGAAATACAGTGGATCGCTCGTAAGGATATGCGATCCGTTTGACGGGAAACAGCGTTATATCTCTGTGTGGAGACTGCAAGACGGTCACACACAGGTGCACAAGGAAACAAGACGCAAATATACCTCGATAACCACGAAACCGTGTTCGAGATGCCTGAAAGCCTTTTCACGAACGACCCATCGAAGCCACAGGCGAGGGAGCCAGTGGCCAATTAGGGCGAGCATACCGACTGTCAGCACACTCATCGCCCTCCAGAGCCATTGACGCCATTGCACGATTTCGTAGCCCACGAAGCGTAAGGTGCTGTCCTCATCTGCGACATATATCGTCTGTCTGCTGGGTGGACCCGGCGGTGGTGGATCCAGAGACTCTAGGGGGACATCTATCTCTATGCGAACCTCGTCGGCGAAAATCGGATCGGACGCAAACAATGGTAGGTGTGACGGAGGGCCAGTGGGTGACGGTGGTTCCGAGCCAAAGTCGACCTCGCTTGCAGCGGGGGTGGACAACCGTGAGGCATGCGATTCAGTGCCGTCGTCTTCCTCGCCCGAGGAGTAACCCCAGCGCTCCTCTCCCCCGTCTTCCGACAGTGCATAGTCTGAACCCGCGTCTGAGAGCCTGCTGCGTCGTGAGCGCCGAGAGGGCGAGACAGAAGCCCGACGCAGGTCGCCTCTGCCGAACAGCTGCGCAAGGTTCCCGAATACGGAGGACCTGTTCATCGTCGGCGAGGGCGAACGGGCGAGCTGTCTACTCATGCTGCTGACCGACGACACGCTCCCCTCGTCCGCCCTGCTTTCTGCTCTGCTCAGCGCCGATGCCTGGGAGATCTGGCTCTCTGCACTCATCCTGCGTTTCCCTGCTCTCCTGGAAATAGAATCCTCGCTCCTTCTCCTGCTTCTGGGCCACTCGGAGCTTCGTCTTGCCGGTAGAGCTCTGTCTGTGTACGACATTTTCGATACACTGGACGGAATCGCAATGTGGCCGGGACCATCGAACATGGCACCGTCGGCGTCACCTGGGCTGCCGTAGAGCGAGTCACGACGCGCCGTGGAGCGCTGTGCGAGTGCATCGTCTATGTCTATGGCCGATGCGCCCTCTGTGTAGTCGTAAACCGGACCTGAGGTCATGGTCTGAGGAGGAGTGTACCGGCGTGTCCACTTTTGGTAGTCACACCCGAATGAATCTGCCACGTCGATACAGACTTCAAGTAGCTAGCCTAGATACCTCCATATGAGAAAGAAAGAGACAAACATGAGGACGACGCCCCCCAAAAAGATGTACATGTCCTGTGTACTAAGATACTGTGTTAGCCGTGGCCGGGCGAATCCAGCGAGCCTCACCTTCGTCGCTCGATCCAACCTATCACCTCACGGCTGAGACCCAACGTGTTTGCGGCGTCGAGGAGGCGCCTCTGCGTGCCCTTTAACACGTTGCGCTGGTCGACGAGATTGTCCAAGACTTCGCGTCCCTGGGCAAGGAACTCGTCGAGTCGTGCCTCTGTGGCTTGGATAAAGGAGTGTTCGTGCAATGCATGGTGTTCACGCAGGGTGGGGTTCGAGAGTGGCGATGGTATTTGGAAAGGAGACTCGGAATGTTGTGAAGAGGCGGTGGCGCTGGTGAAGCGTCTCCGTGCATCGGACGCAGGTGAATGTATGCCCGACGGTGACCCTTGGAGGAGTTCGTTGCGATGCGAGGCCGCTCTCTGTGGGGAACGTTGCAGGTGGCGAGACGGGGCGAGAAGAGGAGCCTACCTCGCTCTTTATGCGTTCAAACTGGCTCTTTAGGTCTGCATAGTCTGCGCGAAACTTTTGTACGCGCCTGGAGGGCCATGAGCAGAGGAGACGGGTACTGACAGCACGTACATTTGGCCCTTTTCCTGCTTTGCCTTTATGATCTCCCTCTTGATCATGGCGTCGTAGTCTTCGATGGTGCGCTGCATGGCTGCAAGCGAGGCCGAGATCTGTCCTAACTGCGCATTGGTGAGGTGCGGTGGTAGGACGAGGAGGAACAGAGACCTAGCAGAGACGCAGAACTGTCGCCATTTCTGAGGCGTTCCAGGTCAGCGGTGAGCGAGTTCGTCTGTCTCGTACCAAGCGTGTAGAGCGAGTTCATCGTTGGGGGTGAAAAGGGTAGACTAATACAGTACTACTTCCGTTTCCGGCCCGCCCGTTCCACCTTTTCCGACCGTCTTGCCCACTGCTTCCGCTGCTCAGCCCGACGGGCAGCCTTGGTCTCATACCTGACCTGGGCTGGTCTCCGCCTCGTCCGTGTCACATCGCCCGCTTCCTTGGCCTCTGCTGGATTCCCTGTCTGCGCTGGTCCGTGCAGCAGCGCAGAGAGATCAAAATCCTGCACGACCGTCACCGTCGCGAACTGTTCCTCGCCCTCGAACGCCTCCTCGACTGCATCCGGTTCGCTGGCCAGGCCAGGCCATTCGTCGTCTGTCGGGTGGTACCGGCATGCAAGAGCACCATATGCGCTTTCGACTTCGGCGGCATTCCGCGCGGCCCGTTCCGCAAGCGCGCGACGATGCTAGGGTGCGATGAGAAGGACTGCCAGGCATGAGGCACTGGGCCGTACTACCTCTCTCCGGGTCTCTCGTCTCTCCTGCTTTTCTCGTAGCTGGGCCCGCTTCCTGGCGTGCTCACGGCGTGCTTGCTTGCGCTTTTGGAACCCGGTCAAGAACGATCTGGGGTGGTCTGGTCGTGCTCATCGTGGTCCTGGACGACGCTCACCTGCGCGCGTCGTCGTCAAAGACGATGTGGTGGGATTTGGCCATGGCTTACATAATAGATCGACTTGGGAATGTCTTCGACGTCGGATTCGTTATAAGACGCGCTCTCACATCCGCTCCTTTCTTTGTCCCTCCTTCCCAGCAATGCCCGCCCTCACCCTGCACGATATTCCCCCTCACACAGACACCCCGCCATCCCCGAACCCATACCCCCGTGCATCCCCCCCGCGTCCACCCTACACGTACGCTCATTTCGACGCCCCCAACTACGACAGGCCTTATCCACCCGTGTTCAACTACTTTGCGCTCCCCCACCCAGCCGCAAACTGGCAGCAGCACATCCCCCACCACCACCACAATCCCTACCCCCCGCCACAGCCCCCCCAGCTCGTACACAAGGTCTGGATCCTCGACTGCAGATCTTGTGGCACCTTTTTGACGAATCGTGGCATGAAAGCAAGTCCCTTCCGTATCAGCCCATTCTCCCTCTTGATCTCGCTTCCAGGCTGTACTCTTACTCAGACCCAACGTCTCTCTTTTTTCGACCGATGCCCTCCCCGTAAACTGTTCTGCATATTCCCCGAACCCAGAGGCGCTCTCTCCACCTCCCTGCCGCCCCACGCCTCCCCATGCTAGCCCCCGCACCTGCGAGTGTCTCACCCAGACCCTCTGCTGTCACACCTGCGGTACCGCCGTCGGCTACATGATTGTCATTCCCGTGAGATTCGCCAGATCGGCTTCTTATTAGCTACGTGGATACACCTTGACCCTGATTCCACCTAGTGTGCCCGGTGTACGTCCTCAATTTCGACAACAAACCGTGCCACAAACGGCCACCGATTCGTCTTTCACTCGAGCGAAATCATCGCCTCTGAGCGATACCATATTCCCGAAGAACCCGGTGTCTTGCCCGTCGAGTACGCCACACCGCCTCCGCCCCCTTCGTCCCCACCCCCGTTAGCACCTGCGTATCCTACTGGGTATCACCCTACTGATCGACGGTTCGGCAATCCTATGCCGTCGCACGCATTACAGCCGCTCCAAACATCGTCCCCTTCCCCAGCATCGGATTACCACCTCTCCCCCCGAACGGCATCACCAGACTGGTTCTCCTCTTCTTCACACTCATCCCCTCAGCTCTCTGCATCTGTCCCACCAACTTCCCCCAGATCGCCACGACCGCTTCAGCCCCCATTTCCACTTGGCCCCACCCGTCAGACCCCGCCAGAGGTGAGAGGTGTACCCTCTGAACCATCCCCCCGTAAACTCAGGGCGGGGGATGTGCTCTATTGGCACCATCTTGCAAAGCATGGTGAAATTCCCGGGGTACAAGAAGATCCGCGAGCAAGGTTACCGAATAGGGGTGACACACTCAAATTTTTTGAGCGGTGAGAACGGTCTGATCCGTGGATGAGAAGCATCCAAGTTGCATGATATATTCACGACATCAACACACGCTATCGCTTTTTCCTTGTTCTTTTTCTTTGGCGAGGGATGGATTTAGGTATCTATTTCAACCGAATGTTTCATCATTGTGCATCTTATGACCCTCATTGAATACCACGATACCCACATCCTGTTCCTATAGTTGTCATTTGTGGACTTTTTGTATACATGTTGCTATCCTCACAACCTAGCTAGGTTCAAAAATCGCTTTGTAGATTTAATCCACCATGACCGCGGTGAATTACATACCATGACCGGATAAATATCTTCGTCCAGGGCTGATTGGCATATTTAAGGACCTGCGTCGGAATTCCCACTCCAACCCTTGGACTCGAGGAGAACACCAGTTTTGAACTGTACTCCCTCCGAGCTTGGAAATGAATCGCAGCTCTGCGATGTGCTTCAGTCTCGTACAGCAAAGAAGAGACACCTACCAGCTTCGAGGACATGTCTGAAAGCGCTACAGAAGGTGCATCGGATGTGGAAGTCCCCGTCTTGTATGATTACATGGGCCACTCAACTACAGACATCAGGCTCAAGTTCTGTCAGCAATAAACCCATCTCTACAGGGCAACACCAAGGTAATTGGCGATATGCTCCTGTCGTTTTTTAAACGCCATTCCCTGCGGAAAGTCAAGCTTGAGGTATGCCCCAAGCGCATCACACTCTTCCTCTGCGCAAAAACACGTTAGATTGTACCCAAAAAAATTACTACAAGACAGACCTGTTCCGGATTTGAAACGATCTCTGGTGTTGGGTAGATGATCGGGGATACGTCCACCAGGACCATCGAGGGGCCCCAATGCACCAGCAACAACGTTACGCAAGCGCATGTGCATGAGGTCCATCCTGGAGGCGGATGATACACCTAGAACGAAACCACCTATGCGTACTTACTCCGCTTGGAGTCTCCTTATCAAGAGTTCCGCTGCTTCCATACGCTGCTCGAGGTCGACCATCCGCTGTTGCAGGAGACCCTGCATGGCGAAAACCACCCGTTGCGCTTCGAGGCCAAGTGCATGTGCTTCCTGCGCGTGGACGATGGCATCAGCGGATGCAGAGAGATCGTAGTCGGCTGCCATGGTGGGGAACGGGGAAAGAAAGAGAACGCATACCTCGACATCTTATACTCTTTGTTTTAAACACCGCTTGCATGCGTGATGTCATGCCTGGAGATAAATGCACAGATCATCGCCATCGCAGTCGAGTTGCGTACGTTCGTTCGTTGGCGATTGGGTTACCAGACAAGAACACGGACGGGAACATGCCCATCAGCCTAATAAATGTACTGCAAACATTTCTGTGACTATTGGTCCTGCCGTGTCCGATGCGGCCATCAATGCGCGCACCTGTCGACGCTAACGAAACCGTCGTTCCTTCCACTGGCACAGCAACCTCTCGTAGGTAAGATGCTCTCCCTCAGGGGCATGCATGCACGCCTAGGTGCACAGTCGAACGTGCCAACGATCCAGCAGATACAGAACACGAGGAATACGGTCAGGGCGTCTAGGGTCGAACGTACCATCGTAGGCGAGATAGTGATACCGCTTGACGGTAAGTTACTCGGCAGGTTGAAGGAGGGCGGTTTGTTCCTCCCGGGAGGGTCCTCGGTGTGCAACAGAATATAGTTGGAGATCCCCACGTCCTCTCCACCAGTCGGCCAGGTATATGCGGTATCAAGGGCGCTGGAACGTGTTATGGTCATGCCCGTGGCAGGGCTCCTCGGAGACAAGCGTTGTACATCCTCTTTTCGGGTCCTACATAGTTGCTTTTCGCCAATCGTCCTATTTGGTTTTTGCATGGTAGGAGCGAGCACACTCGTCGATGACCCGACGTAGTGAATGACAACATGGCGTCCAGAATCGTGCGCGGGCGGCCGAGTGGGATGGGGTTGGTCTCTACAAGTCGAGGCTAGATGTTATTAGACGCTTTCCGGTTCTCCAAACCTTGCACTCACGCTTTTATAAAAAAACATCGATCATTCTCTCTTTCGAGAGACCAAAACGCACTGGTTGGACCGCATATGAAAATTGCCCGAACCAATGTCGACTGAACCAACATTTAAGCCGGACGAGTTGGTGAAGGCGATCAGATAACATGGGCGGTGTACCAACCATCCGAGGGAGGACGTTCTGTAGCTTAGTCAGAACAAACTGACCATCACATATAAGTCCGGCTCTCAGCTCTCTTTCCCTTCCCTCTCACATTGGCACCCCATCCCAACACCCTGGTACAGACATCCCGTGCTGAGTAAGTTCCTTTTGAGTGGACAAGTCTGGAAGTATGCTCTCAAAAGAGTGTGAAAATACATAATGAAAATATGCATGCACTGCTGCCAGCTGATGTCATTGCACGTGACTCAGACAAGAACGATACCCACTTTGTTTAGGTTCCACAGTTGTCTAACGTGGACATCTAGCTTGATATTGTTCTTATCAGATTATTGACCAAATCGTTCTACAGATCCCAAGTTTGTGGTGACGGTCTCATCAGTGAACATTTGATTAATCACTGAATTTTCTGCAGGATACCCCAGGTACATATCCACCAGTTATTAGCCATCCTTTGCATTCGGCCTGATGGGACAACATGAGGCTTACCACCATGACAACCTATCTGAAGGTTTCGGGAACCAAGATCATCAATGGGGATGGCAACGAAATCGTGCTACGAGGAGCTGGCCTTGGTGGGTGGATGAAGTAGGTTCCCGTCGGGTTCACCACTTGGAGAGCTTATCGTCCCGTACTGCATCGTGTAGCATGGAGAACTTTATATCTGGATACCCTGGCTGTGAGTTCCAGATGCGCGCGGCCCTCGCAGACGTACTTGGACCCGAAAAATCCGCATTCTTTTTCGACAAGGTGCATGGTTGCACGTATCTCTCTTTCCTTAATACCAAAGACAAACCCCCATTAGTTCCTGGAGTATTTCTTCCGAGATGAAGATGCCAAGTTCTTCAAGAGCCTTGGGTTGAACTGCATCCGCTTGCCGTTCAACTACAGGCACTTCGAAGGTGACCCCCGATAGAAATGCGGATCCCAGCTTATCGACCTATTCCTCCAGATGACATGAATCCCCGTGTGCTCAAAAAAGAGGGCTTCAGGCACCTCGATCGCGTCATCGATCTCTGCGCTCAGTACGGAATCTACACCATCCTGGATCTCCATACCGCACCTGGCGGGCAAAACATGGACTGGCACGCGGACGCGGGCACCCACATCGCCAACTTTTGGATCCACAAGGACTTTCAGGACCGCGCGGTCTGGCTGTGGACAGAGCTCGCGCGGCACTATGCCGGGAACGCGTGGATCGCAGGGTACAATCCGCTCAACGAGCCCGCCGACGCGACGCACAACGCCGTCATCCGATTCTACGAGCGCGTGTACGACGCTATTCGTGCCATCGACGCGGAGCATATCATCTTTTTTGACGGCAACACATTTGCCTCAGATTTTTCCCACTTTGGTGACGTTCACCTAAAGTGGGTCAACACGGCGTACTCGATCCACGGTATGCACTAGTACTCGGGTTTTAGCTAATGACATCTCATCGCCTTCCTGTTAGATTATTCCGTCTTTGGCTTCCCGTCCTCTCCCGAGAAATACGTCAGCAGCGACGAACAACGCAGGCGCCTGAGGAGGAGCTACGAAAAGAAGCGGCAATGGATGGACGAGCGCGGCCTCTGTGTCTGGAATGGCGAGTGGGGCCCGGTCTATGCGCGTGAGCAATATGACGGTCCAGCTACCGACACCATCAACGAACAACGCTACCGCGTCCTCCGTGACCAGCTCATCATCTACAACAAGGTGCGTTCCCCCTAAATCGGAGCCACTGGGACCCAAATCCGTGCAGGATCGCCTGAGCTGGTCTATCTGGCTGTACAAAGACATCGGCTTCCAGGGCATGGTCTACGTCTCGCAAGAAACAAGCTACATGACACTTCTCAGAGATTTTCTCGCTCGAAAACACCATCTGGCTGTGGACACATGGGGAGCAGACACGGCCGCGGTCCAGCACATATACCAACCATTGATCGACCACATCGCACAAGAGATCCCGCTTGAAAACCAGGCGCTGTACCCTGCACCTGTATGGAAGATGCCAGACCGCGTTGGGCGATTGTCGCGCTCCATTCTTGTCGCTGAGTATCTCGTCAAGGTGTGGGCGGAACATTTCCGTAGTAAGGACGAGACCGAGTTAGACAAGATTGCGCAGAGTTTCAAGTTTGAGAATTGCTTGCATCGAGATAAGTTGAACAAGATTCTCACTGCTCACGCGGGTTGAGGCCAACACCTTAGTCTGACAAGGTTCTCTATGTAACACATCTTGACACAATGAAATATGCCCCATGCGTTTGTCGATTTGACAATATAAGCGAGCCCGAATAGAGACCCCGCTCGTCTATTGCCCAACGAGGTCAAGGACCAGTTTGGCAGAGACGATCCTCTAGCCAAACCGCGAAGCACTCTAAGCGACCTACAATAGGTTGGGGGGTGATTTCATCCAAGATTCGTTGCGCAATGATGGGGCCGTACTGCTCCGATCGCCCAAAGCCTGCCAGGTATTCTCTGCGATATACATTCTCGGGAATGTTGAGAAGCGTAGAAAGCGTACGGACTTGGGGGTCAAGAATGCATCCGAAATACGGCATATTCAACAACACTGGGAGGGCAACCAAGGTCGGTAGCTCGTCCGTAAGATCGTGGATTTTGCTGATAATCTCCTCCGGGGTTTTATTGACCTCGAAAAATGGATCTTCGGCTGCTTCAAGAAATGTTGACAATGCTTCCAATTGAACAAAAGCTTCATCCACCGCCTCCCGAGCAACCTGGGTTTGAGGGCGAGGAAAATGGGAAAAAGTCTTGCAAAGAGCCTTGGCATCTGCCGCGGCCGTCGACACAGTCAAAGGCAATGCCGAATACGAAGAACCACACTTGAAATCGAATAGCCCTGGATGAGAGTGCTCACGGGGTGGCACATGCTGCTCTGCGAGTACCACTTGCAGGGAATTCTGAATAATCGTAGGACGATGCGACAGTGCAACAAGCGCACGCCACACAATGGAAATCAAGAACGAAGCAAGCAAAGTATGTGAAGGGTGGGTACTCGCATAACATGCGAGTGCTCGGGCGTAAACAGGAACCAGGGATTGAAGTGCAGTAATAGAGGGGTGGACAGACCCCTTCGCTCTACGAGAAGTCGTTTTGGCAGGGGTCTCTAGTGCATCAACAAGGGGGATCAATTCATCCTTGATCCCTGTAATCAGCGGAGTGAGGACACGGCCAATCAGCGAAACAAGCCCTGCACGAATCGGCCTCAGTCCGTCTCCACGACCGTCAGCGTCGAGGCCTAGAGATATATCGTCGAAGCTCGAGAGCAGTTCTCCGGCAAAGTCCGAGATGGCTATTGCATGAAGCTGGGTTGCATTTGGGACTGGCGCCACAAGGCTGGGTGCCGATGGGCAAAGAAATGCAGGAGAGGATATTAATGGCAGAAGGAGAGCTGACAAATCGCTCAATAGAACCGATAGAGGCTTGTGGAGTGCCCGCAAGACAGCTCTATACAAACTCTTATTGTCGCGAGCCACTTGCAGTTCGCTGAAAATCATGGTAAGCGATTATGAAGGATCAAATCCAACATTGACGTACGAGGTAATAAGCATTCCAAAAGCCCGACCACGACCTGCCGGGATTGGGCGTCTACCATTGAGCAATTCACTCGGTACCGAAGAGCCAGACGGAAAAGCGAGCGCTTTGGAAACGCCTTCATTGAACCGCAGGCCGAGCGCTTCTAGATATGATTTGTCTTGAATAGGGGAAGGACCGGGGGAAGTTGCTAGGGTCAGAGAGGAACGCCTCAGATTGAAAGGGATTCTGGAGAGAGGTCGAGCTCTCTCTGTAAATACAGGTGAGTCAGGGGGAAGAGGCGGAGTAGAGGGACAGCTGGCCGAGCGAAGAATGGATTGATTCTTGGAATTGTAGGTCATTTCAATGATGTGATGGTGTCAGGAGCGTTGGTGGATATGGGAAAAGTGTAATCCCATCAGCCAGCCGGTGCAAGGTGCTCAGGGGGAAGATGCGTCTCAAGGAGGGCGATCGGTCCCAACAAGAGATACAACAAATGGCGTGAAGCGAAGAACCTGAACTTGGGTAGGGCTAAATTGGTTTGAATTGTAAGCATGTGAACCAGCAAGGCGATGAGAGCGCGAACCTGAGATTATGCGAGCACAATGTCATAGATTCCTTGAAGGTTGTGGTAGAAACACGATTAAAAGCTTGAAAAGACTTGCTGGAAGAGATCAAAAGAGATCCTTGTCACAACCCTCGCGGCGGTAGACAATAAGCCTATCCTGAGTTCCCACGCTATAGTGGTACTACAACAAGCCAACATGGTATTCATCGGTACAGTTTGCCCTCTACATGTCCTCCATCAACCTCTTGATGGTGGTGCGTAGCTCCGGATCATCACAACGGAGGCGCCATAGACAGCTCTCGTCTTCCCCCTCCCGTAGTCGGAGAGTTGCATATTGCTGAGGCACCGACCCCTGGACAAGCACCTTGAGCTCACCTGAACCACCAGAGTGAGCCAGAAGTGAATTTTACAGGATACGCACTTGCCTTCAAAGGGAGGTTGGTCGGTAGCGATGACTCTCATCCGGTACTGCAGGGACTGCAACAGGCGTACAATCTTGTCCAACGAGGCTTCACACCAACCTCTGACATTCGAATTTTCCATAGAGTCCCATGCATCCCGGAAATCAGGATCCATCTTCTCGTCTTTTGTGAGTTCCGCAGTGAATGGAGAGTCCAGCACAATAAGATCAACTCGGGATGCCTGTTATCGTGAAGCAGATCAGCCAAAATTATTCCGAGTAGCGTGACAAACCAGGTCATCTTGCGCTCGCTGCGTCACAATCTCGGACCTTTTGTTGGTCTATTTCTATCTGAACCATCAGGTAATGTTTGGTCTAATTGATCCATACCTCCGTATCCACGGATCCTTCCACCTTGACAAGTTCATTTAGCGAGTTCGATGCATCAGTTGCACGAGACAAGCTCTTCGTGCTACCCTCCGGACTGGAGGCAGAACTCTTCAGTCGTCGTGGACTGGAAAGATGTCTAAGGCTAGGAATAGGTTGCGGCGCCGCATAAGCATCGTATCGGAGCCTTCTTGTATAAACCATCCCCCGAGGGGACAAGGAACCCAATGAATCCCGACCACCCGAGGGTGTAGTTCGGGGGGCCGTCGCATATTGATTTGACTGATAATCTGTTAATGCCAAGAGAAAATCAGGTAGCTTATCCGAGTCAACGATCTCTCACTGCTGATGGTGACATTTGACCTTACAGAAGACGATGGTGCCCTGGAAATAATGTCGGAAAGAACATGCCGCTGGGTGGATAGTGTCAGGAATTGGTCACACCTCTAGGAGTGAAAGTCAGCATACGGCATACAATGCGTACACTAAACCTACCCTACGTAGATGAGTTCCACTGTGCTTCGATAATCGCCGGACGACGATAGCGACTTCTTCGGGGACATCATCACACTCGACAGATAGCCTCAACATTGTAAGTAAGCATGCATCTCGAACGGATGCTTGATAAAGGTTATTAGTCCGGTCTTCACACTGGTCGATTGACCTACGCGCGTAAGAAGCTAGTCGCGTTGCAATACCACGGAGCATTTCCATGGGTGATATAGACACCTTACCACAGTACTCACTCACGAGCGCTGAAATGATAACCATGAGGGTGGGTCCCACGCGGACTTCTGGTTCCGCGAGACATACAGCCAGCGCCGTGACACAACATATCCTAGAAGATGTTTCTCCTTCGAAAAAGTCAGGGGAGCTTAGTTATGTAGTGAATTGTGCGCACTTTGCCGGATCCTATTCAGGATTTGCTGGACGCAGCAGTCGAGGACTGGAAGGCTGTCTACCGCACCATACTCGACCCCTTCAACCGTTGAGAAGAGGTCCTTCAAATGTCTTGTATACTCGTCTACATCATTCCCATCTTGCATGTCGATGATATCATATAGTCGTGAAACGTATTCGTCCTTGTCAGAAAGAGAAAGCGATGGTGATAAGTTGTGCAGAGCTTGCGAGTAATATGTCTCAACAATAGTTGGATCGACAGAACGGAGAACTCCAAGAGTCTGGCGAAACCATCAGCACGCTCCAACCAGTACAATTGAAGGTGGAGCACCATTTTTCTGATCAAACTATCTGGCGAGTCGAGCAGCCGCATGACTTGTTGAACCTCCCACTCGTCCAAAATGGCCGCAGAGTTCGGGCGTGTCCCAGCCCAGACGCTGGGATCTAGAGAACTCAAGCAAGACATGAACAGATACAGATCGTTTGGATCCTTGGAAGTGAGGAAATGACGGATGCTAGTGACTGCAGTGGATGATTGCTGAAATTCGCGGAGCATATCCGGACCAATGGACGTCAAAAGCATAAAGGCATCACGGAGTAAAGCTACATTATTCTCAGTTGATGTATCCATGGTATATGAACTCTTACCTCGCGCTGGAACTTTTGACACGCGCTTGATGATATCCAGGACAACCGAAACACTCCCTGGGTCAAGTCTGAGAGCGCGTTAGACCGATGTTGTAAGCAGGTCAACACGAGCACTAACTTTGCTTCGCTCCTACGAAGTGTTCGCAGTATGCCAGTTACAGAGCTAGGGTCACGAGACACACGATACTGGTGCTGAACTCGGGAGTTTAGGATCCTTCCAACAGATTCCGAATGCTTGAGCTTAAAATGCTGTGAGGATAGGAAGATAGAATGAATGATCTGCCTACTTTCCCCACAACCGTGGACATCGATATAATCTCAGCAGGCTCAACACGGAGATGATGTTCTATCATATCTTCTAAATGTGCCAATCGTTCGGCATCCTGTTGAAACATGGTATAATATGCCATTGAAGCACGCCGGCGCACAGCAGCGCTGAAACCGAGGCTCGAAACACGTCATTCGAGGTACAACTGATGACGTTGCTTACGACTCGTGCTCGAGGAGAGTCTGCAGGCGAGCATCGACGGCAGGAATGACGTTCTCGTTAGATACTTGTGAGAGGACATTGAGAGCAAGACATATTCGGGCTACAGAGGTGCTTTCTAAGTCCTGCGGACTGGTCAAGACAAGGTACAGGATATGAGTCGATGACAACCTTTCGCAACGTGTTCACCAACATGAGTTGCAATTCGTGGTCCGGAGGCATTAGTTCCATACAAAAAATATATCCTGAATGCAGAGTCTACTCAAAATGTATCGCTGGACATAGACACTGATACACACCAATTTTCTTGTCCATCGGGGACTGACCAAGCTCAGCAAGATTTACAGCGTGCGGGAAGGCAAAATCCAGGTCACCTGGGTTGGCAGTAGATAGGGACATGGCACAATGCAGGATCAAAATTAGGCATTCTTTGCAGCTCCTCTACAAACGTTAGCTCGAGGATCCATCATGAATATTGTGTCCAAGAGACACTACATACAATTGACAAGTGTGGTAGCTGCAGGTTGCGACGTATGACATCAAGCTCGTTGAGAAGAATCTGATCGGCAGCTTGGGGGGACTCTGCATTTTCGACTTTACGCACGAGACTATACTGTGCCCGACTCATCGCGCCCGACGAGATGAACGGAACGTCCATGGCAACCTAACAGTAAACAAGATGTTCGGATGGCACGTTCTTCCAAGGTCGTCCTGGATGTTGGTCTAATGCTGGAACAAGGTATCTCTGGTCTGAACCCTTGAACTTCCAAATGGTACCATACCCACACACGTCCAAACAACGGACGTCACGAAGAGGACTCTCCGAGTTCTAATTCCCACAACCATACCATGTCCTCATCTGAACGAGACCAGACTGCGGTAGCAGTAGCCCATTCATTCAACAAAATACTCAACCAGCACAAGTCATCCAAGTCAAGACGTTCCGGTGACGTGGACGAAGGACTGAAAAAGCTCAGACGCATGATCCTTGTAGAAGGTATTCCATCCAAAATTGTTCGTAGCAACGCGCAGTGAACAACTTAGTCGTTTCTGATCATCTTACTCGCAGGATGCCACTCTTCGCCCTCGAACATGGAAAATCCTCTTGCGGGTAGACGATCTCGCAGCAGAGACATTTTTACAATATGTCTCTCGTGGCCCATGCGAAGTTCGGGAAAAAATTAGGAATGATACCTTTAGGTGAGGCTTTACTTCTTTGCTCTCCAGCGGTTCCAGAGATAAATTTGCGAAGGACTCTAGCAACAGATCGCGGCTTTAAGGAGCGGGTTCGGGAAGATATGCTTGTTCGGCTGCTGGATGCTTTCGTATGGCGGAATCATGGTGCGCTTCCAATCGCCCCTTGTGAAATAACTTTAGCATGCAACTTGTTTATTGAATCACAGATCGCCAGGAGACACAGCAGCTTGGTTTCACGTACGTCCAAGGAATGAACGTCCTCGCCGCACCATTTCTATACACAATGCCTTCGGAGCTTGAAGCATTCTTCTGTTTCGCCAAGTTCATTGAAGAGTCATGTCCTCTTTATGTACAGCCAACGTTAGAGGGGGTGCACAGAGGTCTCAAGGTCGGTTTGCTGTTGCATGTCATATAAATACTCACTGGACGTTCGATTTCGCAGCTCTTGGATCGATGTTTGAAGATTGTGGATCCCGAACTTTTCAATTATCTTCGAATGAAGAATCTCTCTGCGGAGATTTATGCGTTTCCATGTTTGTCTTTACCCTAATTGTTTGCCCCGGGGCCATGTCGACAAATATTTCTTGTAGCTGTCCTCACCTTATGCGCGTGCACACCCCCTCTGGACCAAGTCTTGATGTTGTGGGACTTTCTTCTTGCTTTTGGCGTACACTTGAACGTGCTCTGTGTTATTGCACAATTGCTACTCATGCGAGAAGAGGTCATGAATTCACCTAGGTATGATGTTTATGTGTTGGATATGGTTTAGTACTCACTGCATTCCTTGCAGCCCCATGCGTCTCCTGCGGACTTTCCCCCCGCTCGAAGCCGTTCCAGTTGTCGGGATAGCGGTCACACTTGTACGAGATCTCCCAGCAGAACTTTATGATGAACTCGTTCGACATCCCTACGAAATCCAAGACCTTTGAGACGTATTAGCTCATGTCATCTTTTATCACCGTCCATTATGTTGATCGCGGGCGTTCAACAGATCCTTGTGCACTATGGTGTAGCATACCAATTTATGTTGTTTGTAGTGTTCCCTTCTACTCTGGCTCCGTGGGTCTTCATATGCATGTAATGACGCATCAAATTGTCTCTTGCTATATGTCTATCTTTACATGATACAAGTACGAATGATGTACGAACGTGAGACTATCAGACTTTTGTATCCTGCCACGGAAACAGCCCTCTTTGCGTAGTTGACCTGTCATCAATTTGTCTCGCAATCCGTGCAAATTGCGAGCTCGTGTCGTGTCATGCCGCGTACCCATACTGCCCTCAGGCCCTTGATCGCCAATAAAGGGTATAGTAAGCAAGCCCCTCCAAGGGACCCATGCGCCTTTGGACTAGCGTGAACAACGTCCAGGTGGGTTGCCATTGCCAAGATACGATCTTCCAAATGCTCTAGGGCTCTGGTGAAAACGGCGTCTGCGAACTCAGTGCGCACACCAAGTGCGAGGATAGATGCTTCGAGTCGGCATTCATTACCTCTACGGTGGATGCGAATTTTATCAAAGACGGGGCCACGCGGTTTAGCTCGGAAACCGACATGAGGGGGTGTCAATGAGTCTGGGTACCGTCATCAAGGGCAGCGAGCAGTAAAAGTAATCCAGATGGTTGATTACAAAGTGGCGGTCATCCCATCAAAGGACAAGCTGGACCTGTACACGCCACTGGCGACGATCTATGGTCGTTGTCAGTATATGTAGAGCGCCAAGGTATACGATAGCAAGACGTCTCTGTTCCTCGCAGATCTTGTCCATAGTCTTGGTGATATTCCTGGAGTTGCTGAGACTATCCCCGGTAAAGTGGACGCTAGCTTTGTCGGTAACTGCTCTCTCGGCGTCGGCTATGGTTCTGTCACCATCTTCAACGTTGCAAGGCAGTACAAGGTGAGGGCGCGATTTAGCGAAAATATGAACATCTTTGAAACTCATCCCACCGGTGACAAGTGTAATCTGCAAGCCAATATTGTCGAGTGAGTGTGGAGCAAGTGATTCCCGAAAGACGTACCCTTCCTCGCATATGAGTCCACAGTTGTTGTCCTCCCGACACACTCGGCCGGCAAGTGGTTGAGCGAAATGTCGAGCGCGCGTTTGATCCTAAAAAGACGAGTTAGCGTTTGCCAGCAACGTTATTGGAATGCCATTCGACGATGGAATACTTTATCTCTAATTGACGTCACCGTAAGTACTTCCCAAACAGACTGGAAAATACTCGTCTGGGAGATCTGACACTCCGACCTACTAGTAGCACAACCTTTCCTGTCAAGCGACTTACTCTGCAGTCTATCATCCTTACCAATGAAGTTGCTGAGAGAAAACATTTATTTGCAGTAGATAAACCCCTTGGAACGTGACCCCTGTGCATAGTTCATAAGTTGGATCTTCGGCGGGGAACTCCCCACAACCGTCTTGTTAGTAACTGCAGGAGAGTATCCTTCCCCGGAGTACCAACGATACAAGCGACATCCATCGGTCCACCAAGACTGCCGTCATGGACCGTCGGATGATCCAACCAGGCATCAGGGCCTTTGCGGACTCCATCACTCTCCATCTCAACTTGCGCGGGAGCTGCGGTAGACTCAAGTAGGCCATGGGGTTGAAGTGACAACTCCAAAAGACCCTGCGCTTCGCTCCGATTAGCACCAGGGGCGTACGCCGTTTGGTCACCTCTTCGGTCAACAACCAGCATTCCGCGGGTAATTTCACCTGTCCTGAGACCACGCGTCAGGTCCCACTCATCTTGTTCCAAGCCGTGCCCGTACCTTTCGATATCAAACTTACGTCGAGCAGCAATCCAGCCAGGGGACAATCCTGGCAAAGCATTCTCTTTGACGGCAGCCTCGGGAGGATTTTCAATTGCACACCAAACGGCGACCACATCATGGAGCTCTAGAGCATCCTTCCCAAAGGCGATCATGATTTCTCTCGACCGCTCCAAGAATGAACTAGTGAAATGTGTCAACGGTCTCTTTTCCCAGCGGATGGAAGGCTTCCGAGTGGAATCAAATGCGGGGTCAAATTGCTTAATATAGAACGAGAAGGGAAGCTCGTGGTGGGTCGTCACGTCCAACGTTATTAAAAGAACCCGTTCTAGTGGGAGACCGCTCCCTGGAATCGCAGGACAAAGTAACTCCTTTGCAGCGAACGGATCAGCGAAGAAATTGACTGCGTATGTCAAAAATGGTATCGAGTGACTAAAAGGATGATTTCTTACACTCTGCGACAGGAGTAGTATTTCCTGGGATATCCAAGGTACCGCCCATCATAATAACTCGACCTATCTGCGTCTGTATAGTTTGGTGGTGCTTACGGTTAAGCATGGCAAGGTTTGTCGGAGGCCCGAGGACAATATATGTAATGCTTCTCTCTGGCCGTGATTCAAGAAGGTCTAAAGTAACATCAATTGCTGATTCCGTTGTCGTGAGAAAGTTGGAGTCGAATTGATGATATTCGACGGGAGAGACATTAAGGTCGGGATGTCGGTTGCTAATATCGCTGAGGCCATCTCTGTAAAAGACTGGAGGGATTTATGACGCCTTTTGGAACGAAAAACCCACTTTCCATGGAAGTACTGAGCGAAATGGCGACCACCCTGAAGTGGGCCGCAAGGGCCAAGGGCAAGGACCGGCGGAACATCCGGAGAGTAGTTTGGGAACCTTTCCTTCTCATCAGGATGTTCAGCTATATGACGGCCAACAGCCTGGTAGAGCTTGTAGATGTTTGCACTTTCGGTGAATTAGATGTCGAATGAACGTTTTGGAAGTGCCAAATCTACCCACTATGCCGCATGGACATCAGTGTTGCCTGTGAACTCAACTGATATATTTCATTCACTAGCTAATGGACCAACTAGGTCACACACCGAAAGAGATTACGATAGCAAGGATCTCGAGCTCGGGAGAAGCGAGAGCTAACAAACTAGGTGGGCCGAATTTCAGAAAGACTGTATAGTTCTATTGGGGTACAAAGTGCGGACATAGCTAGAATATCATCTACACCAGGGTCTGTGTCAACTTCGCCTCCATGGTCAATGGATGTACAAGATGAACATTAGCCAGTGCTTACTGATGACTGGGGTCTTTCGCTGGTTCGGCATGCTAGAAATGTTTCAGGTGCTCATAAAGAGGTGGAGTCAAATCCCTTGCCGACGAATACAATAACTAGGAAGAGGTGGTCAATAAACGCCATACAGAGGCACAAAACAAGTCAGAGATCTTGGTGGAAAATAGTCTCATAGGGCAAGCCCTCTGAAGTAGCAAATATTGAAGAATAACATCATACGACAGATGATACGGAGATGGGCACTCACGGCAATAAGAACTCAACATGAAAAATCCGGATCAAAGTCTGTCTGCAAGACTTAGAAAGCAGTTGTCGGGGATAGCCGAGGAACTGTACAGTTTAGTCACAGTGGCTTGTCACGTCACGTCCACTAGTCTTGCAGATTCCGGTGTCCTACAACTCTTACCAACGATGGCAGAATCACTGCGCTTCCTTGGCTCGTTGACCGGCCACAAAGGCTGGATCACCGCCGTTGCGACGTCTTCAGAAAACCCAGACATGATCCTGACTGCCTCTCGTGGTATTTATCCTCCCAACATGCGCAATTTCTTGCTTTGACAGACCATATCGTACGCAGACAAGACTATCATCGTCTGGCAATTGACTCGCGACCAGGACACGTACGGCTACCCCAAACGTATTTTGCACGGACACAATCACTTTGTTTCGGATATTGTCATCTCCTCCGATGGCCAGTTCGCCCTTTCTGCATCATGGGATCATACACTTCGTCTCTGGGACCTTAACACAGGCCAGACCACGCGTAGATTCGTCGGCCATAGTTCGGACGTTCTCTCCGTCAGCTTCAGCGCTGACAACCGACAAATTGTCTCTGGATCCCGTGACAGAACCATTAAACTCTGGAACACCCTCGGAGAGTGTAAATACGATATCAAGGATGATGGTCACACCGAGTGGTCCGTGATTGCTTTGATTACTCTCCGTCATCCTAACTTCCTTCATAGGGTATCTTGCGTACGCTTTAGCCCAAACGTCTCGAACCCCGTCATAGTGTCTTGCGGTTGGGATAAGGTGGTGAAGGTGATGTCGTTCGACCGTTGATCCTGAGTCGGAGACCCATATTCGTAACGCAGGTTTGGGAACTTTCAAAGTTCAAGTTAAAGACAAACCATTACGGCCACATAGGCTACATTAATACCGTCTCTGTCTCTCCTGACGGTTCCTTGGCCGCGTCTGGTGGCAAGGACGGCATTACAATGCTTTGGGACTTGAATGAGGGCAAGCACCTGTACTCCCTTGAAGCAGGTGACATCGTTAATGCCCTTGTTTTCTCCCCTAACCGATACTGGCTGTGCGCTGCCACTGCCAGCTGTGTTAAAATCTTCGATCTTGAGAGCAAGTGAGTTGTTACCTTACTTGTTTGATGTTTTCTACAACCCATGTCTTTCTAGATCGATCGTCGACGAGCTCAAGCCAGAATTCGTAGACGTTGGTGCCAACTCGCGG
The DNA here is from genome assembly GCA_038094475.1 of Phylloporus aff. rhodophaeus. Classification (NCBI taxonomy): domain Eukaryota; kingdom Fungi; phylum Basidiomycota; class Agaricomycetes; order Boletales; family Boletaceae; genus Phylloporus; species Phylloporus aff. rhodophaeus. The sequence continues at coordinate 50,630 of JBBPUD010000078.1, read as the reverse complement.
GACCCTGAGTGTGTGTCAATTGCATGGTCTGCTGATGGCCAGACGTTGTTTGGGGGCTTCACCGACAACCTTGTCCGTGTTTGGACTGTGACTCCTTAAAAATCCATCTGTGGAAAGCTATGCAAGGGCTGGAGGTTTACGAGAGGTATGCCCATGTATATTGTCTGTACTTTGGCTGGCATGCATATCAATTCATTGCGACTCATCTACGCCATCAAGGCCTCAGCCTCTAGCATGTTGCGACTCCGCTCGACACCATCCCAGCGGTCAAGCCCTCCAAAATCAATCCTGATGGTTCCAGAGGAGAGATTGAGCTGGATTTCACATATGTGCGACACTCTAGCTCTCCAGCTATCACCACTGGTTAAATCGGATGAGATTCGATGAAGAGACTGACTGGCTATTGACTCACGTCGCTGTACCGTACACATCTCCGCTTTGGCTGACAACCCTCACACATTGGTCGGTGTTTGACTTGGTGTCGTATACCCACACATGCTTTCCTCGATAACATTCTTGCCAGCCGTATTTGTCCACGAGTCTGTTGGGCGGATGAATGCGTTTTACGCCAGGAGAGGGAGTGGGCGATGGGCGAATGTCAACGTCGTTGAAAAGGCGCAACACTGTCAGATTGGAAGCGTTGACCAGGAGAGCGCGATCCTGTTGTGAAAATGGATTTACAATGCGGAAGATTGCTGGAGGACCATCCTCCGAGTCAGCATCACTGTCGTCCGTGTTGTCGGGTTGTAGTTGTTCTGAGGCTATCTTGTTCACATCGCCACCAGTGCCTAGGATAAGTTCCTTCTCGCTATCCTGGAGGCGGGCAAAAAATGCTGCCCACGAGGGTTCATCGGAAAAGTCAGTGCGGACGATTAGTCCCAACTCGGGTGCATCGCGAGTAACCTCATCCAGTAGATCGTCGGATTCTGCAACGGATGTCACTTCTGACAAGGCAGCCTGAGAACGGAATGAACAAGTGTGGCCCATGCATGAGGTATGCGTACCTGTAGCAGGCCTGGATCACCTGCTGTGGTCCAGAATCCCTGCGCCATCCTCAATCGCCACTTCCTACGTCCTTCTTCTGGGTAGCATCGCTTCACCTCAGCGTAGTTTTTCTGGTTCAAAATGTGAGTCCCAGTTCTTTCCATGCCATGTCCGCACCTACTGTGATGTAAGGAATGAGAGGAGAGGACATCACTAGCCCACTATAAAGGCCCCGATGCATCGATGACATCGTTACATCCCCCGATCATATCGTGTATGCCACGATGAGCTTCTAGGGCCCTACTGGCACGATCCTTCCAAGCCTTACGAATGGAGCCTTTAGAGCAACGCAGCGACTCGGATACTATGCCGACCAAAATTATGGGCCGATAGACCCATCTAACTTGCCAACACTCTAGCGTACTGAGGATTCAGGTTTGTGGACATTTGTCTTCTCGGCCTTGGAGCTAGGGCTGAAACCCCGCCGCGGATGTTGTGTTTCTTCGTAACGGGAGTAGCACCGACGGTCGCACGCGAACAGGTCCGCGTGACTAAGTACTCGAACTCAATTGCATCTAATTCACTCATTCCGCTGACACCGCCTACCAGCTTGTTATTGTCCATCAACGAACAAAAGCAGACAAGAACTCATGATGGTCCCGCAGTTATGGTGTGATACCAGTGCACACGGAAGGGGTCCGCGTGCACAATCAACTCCATTTGTAACTTATCCGCCGTAGTGCCGACGCCGGAAAAAGTATAGCACCAATTTAAGGCGAGAAGTACCTTCGTAAGGTGTGGTTCTTAGTCCCCGTTTTCTTGATCAACTCTTCCAGGCGTTTCCACGATAAATGGCGCCTCCCAAGGGAACAACAGGTATGCTCCATTGTTTGGCTAGCTAGTCTTATATATGATGTCATCGATTCTTTAGGATCTCAACTCAGCGGACGACAATGGCTCTTCGCCTACGCTCTCGTGACGACGCTGTTCTTTACTTGTGAGTTGTACGTTGATTCACGATAAAGACAGAATTCAACGAGCCTTGCAGGGGGTTTTGCTTACGGCGTGAGCGTTACGCCTTTACTTTCACAAATTCAGTGATGATGACAGTCAGTTAGCTTCTTGATGTCTTGAATGCTCATTTCCAGACTGTGTTTGGCATAACCAAACTCCAGAGCACTATGCTTCAGTTGGCCTACTTTGTAAGGAGACAAGTATATGCGTTTTGAGATCTTGCTAAACAAAGTTTCGCAGGGTGCATATTTTGTATGGGCACCTTTCGCCGCTTACTTTGTGAGTTTTTCTCTTTTTGTGATGTGATGAGACTGATATTAGATAGATGAGACGGCTGGGGTATAAGGTAAGTATTCAAGGGTCAATTAGTTCTCATCGTTGATCAAACGAATAGAAAGGCATCCACATAGGTTTGACCTTGTATTCGCTCGGTGCTATATTCTTTTGGCCGTCTGCCAAGTTTGAGAAATATGGTGGATTCGTTGGGTGCACGTTTGTTATTGGTACGTGAACTCTTGTGCTTCAACCTAAACTAGCTATGAGCATCATATCTTAGGCTGCGGTTTGTCTACTCTCGAGGTTGCAGCAAATTCCTACATCTCCGTTTTGGGAACACCTCAGTATGCAGCTGCTCGCCTCAATTTCAGCCAAGGTTTCCAAGGAGTGGCTAGTTTTTCTGGACCTCTCATTGCGGCACGATGGTTCTTCACGGGCGCGAATGCAAACTCCCTCGGTACAGTGCAGTGGTACGCTGCCAAAGCCTATTTTAGCATAGTCCCTGGTTCATGCCAACATAGGGTTTACCTCGCTGTCGCTGGCCTTGGCGTTGTCCTGAACGTATTGTTCTAGTGCGTCATATTTACTTCCACACTATTGCCCCGTTATGACGTTTCTCAGCTTCGCGACACTTCCGGAAATTACGGAGGACGCTCTCGCCGAGGAGATACAAGACGTAGGACTTGAGGACGACCAAGGTTCATTCTGGAAACAGTATCGCTGCATCTTTGGCTTCGTTGCACAGACCGCATATGTGTGAGTCCCTCAATGGACCTCTTGGTGGCTTCTTATCATCACCATAATAGTGGTGCACAAGTCGGTGTGGCTGCCTTTGCTGTTAACTTTTTCGTCGATCAAGGTGTTGGAATCAGCCAGTCTAGAGCAAGTGATTTGTTCTCGTTTTGTCAAATCACATTCACTGTCGGACGGTAAGTCCCCGTCATCGATTGGCTACGAAGCATGACACGAGTCCACTAGATTTGTCAGTGTGGTAATCTTGAACTTTATCGACCCAGCACTCTTACTGGCGATTTACGGTTTTTTTTGCTCCATGTTCAGTCTGCTAGTCTCGCAGTTACCGGGGTACAGAGGTGTTGGGTGCCTGTTTGGCCTCTTCTTCTTCGAATCTATTTGTTACCCGTGTATTTTCACCCTTGGAACCAAGAACCTTGGCAAATACACCAAACGGGGCTCGGGTTTGATTGTCATGGTGAGTGTGTTCAAGGCGCTTACCTAGCTATTCATAATGTCGATGCTAGGGTGTCGGGGGAGGTGCCTGGTACCCATCTGCACAAGGCGCATTGGCCGATTTGACATACACTCGTCGGTCGTACCTTGTGCCGATGTCAGGATATATCGCGATGACGTTGTACGCCATGTGAGTACCGAAACATGGTCGAAGTGCTGGCTGCTAAGGCCTTCTCTAGCGGTCTCGTCATCGATCAAGCAAGAAAAACTGGTTTCACGATCAGAAATCGAGACGAGCTGTCAGAGAGACAGGCAGCATTGGAAAAGGACGTTTTGGCCGCCGCCGACGCTGCTACTCCAGGCGCTCCAAAAGAAAAACATGATTCAACCAAGTCCCTAGAGGCGTGAGGACAGATATGCATACGGTTAAAGCAGTTTGTCTCGTGTTCCAAGGATTTACGAATGACACCTATACCCATTATATTCTAACAAATCTCTGTCAGGCGTCAGTTGCCTATAGGGACAAATGTGTATGACGATGACTAGACTGCTGACGTTCTTGAGCCTGCTATACGATCTACGATCTGCGACACCTCCGTCACCTGTTTATCACCGCCAACCAGAAGTCACTCACCGGTCGTATGTAGGGAAGTGACAGGAAGGTGCCAATAAAAGGGAGTTGCCGCAGGAACGTCAAGACGACGGGAAAGAAGTCGCTGGGAAGCACTTGTGAGAAACACGTGGAGAACACGAAGTGAACACGTACCCAAAGAGATTCAAGAAGCCAAAGGTTTCTACGATCATCCCAATGAACGGGTATTTGAAAAAGACGAGCAGAACGCCACCGAGGAAGCAAATCGTTCCGCGCAATTTCTGTTTGCGAGCAAAGAAATAGAATGTTTTCTGCGGCCCAATAATGAGGGTGAGGCCAGAAAGGAATAACATCTAGTGCACAAGTTAATTCTGAGGTCAGCTTGGCGAGATGGTGCACGAACATTTCCGAGCGCAAGTAGAGCAGCGTCGAAGAAGAGCATTATCCCCAGGAACATGAACAATGTCCCGAATGTCGTGAGCGCAACGCCGATTTCTGTGCATGAAGAATGGGCGATTGAGCAGGCAGGTGAACGACACGGACAGAACACGGACTTTGTGCGTCAGAGAGCCACATTGTGATGGTCAGAGGGCAACGTAGGGATCGACTCAGACTCGGATTCGTTCGCGTGTATGGGACACGTCACCGCCACCAATCAGTAACCTCCAGTGGAATATACAATTCGTTACACCAATAATTAGTATCGCATTATAAAACTGTCCATTGTTAATGCAGTTTACAATAAAGCATATAGAGGACCTGAATAATTGAAGCAAGGCGAGTCCGATGTTTGGGTATCATGAACATGCTGGCGTGGAGCCTATCCATATCAAGCCAATTCTGTCTCCCGCTTCTGCAGCTTCCTAGCGGCAATGACTCTATCATAAGACTCCTTCAACGGGCTTCTATGTGTGAGAATAGACATGTGCGCGCTCAAGTAAGGCGGTGGCAGGAGAGGATGAACCACCTCCAAACTAGCAGTGATATTGGCAGGAGGGAAATGTACGGTGTATTGTGGTGTGGATGGTCGGGTGGTCGGGAGGCATGCCAATGAGGATAGAGCCTGGACAGATGATGAAGAGGTGGAGGATATCGATGAGAGTGTCCGATGCCGATCATGCGCTCTCCCCAGGAAATGCGTTTGGATCTGTGGTTTAGTCGGAAGCGTGGCCACTGAACGCACAGAAGAAACCGAAGTCCGACGATTTGGTGCTGATTCTGTGTATGTCGTCTTAACACTGGATGGGGAGATGGAGAGTTTCTCAGTCTGATCACGCCCGGGTGATGAAACAGGAGATGCTTCCGAGGTGACCGTCAACGGAGCGAGGGGAACCACTTTAGGCGTCATAGGCATACCCTGGCCAAATGAGTGCCCCCGGATCAGGGGATGTGGACGCAAGGGTGCCTCCGATCTACTGGTGGCAGAATGTGTCGAAGGAGGTCGCGTGACGGATAGACGCTTGAACGATGAATGATGCATGCGCTGAACCGGGGAAGTGTTCGCAGAACGTATCTCCTTGACGCGCGTTTCAGAGAAGGTAAGCTGTGTATGAGGAGCCGGGTTCATATGACTGGAAGGTGGCGCTGGCACAGTTTGGGCTGCACGTGCAGCTGGCCCGGATGTCTTCACAGATGTCTCCGGAGCACGGATAGTGGCCACGCGGGACAGTGACTGGAGCTGTGCCCGTGGGGTATCCAGACGGGGGAGTTCGTCGATAGCCTGGCCCAGGGGTACGCACTTGTGCTGGTCAACAGGTGTCTGGCCGCTATCGACATTGTTTGGAGTTACGACACCACTTTCACTGGACACCCATTCCTCATCATCCTCGTCAGCAGGAGGGCTTGCAAGGATGAAGCCCTTGGTCTTTGTGCCCTGCTGACGCTGGGCGGGGGCTGGTGCGTAGCGGTGGGCATGTAAATGTTCTCTGGAAGCTACCCGTGCAGTGCTGTTCACCCGCCGAAGTGGAGAAGTGTTTCGTGAGTGGGACTGGGATGGGGCAGAGAAAAATAAAAATCGATCAGATAAACTGTTGGGAAAAAAGTAAAGGGGCATACTTCATGACCGGCTTTCCTTGTCTTTTCTAATGTTGGATCTTTCTGGGTAAAGTGCAGATTCAAAGCAGCCTTGGAAGAGCCGGATGAAGATGAGCGGGAATGGGTGCGGGGAAGACCAGTTGGACCAGGACGATGGGGCTTTGGTGCCATGGATGAGAACGATGTGAATTGGTTCTCCGCCTGTGTCCGCTTTATACACGGTTGCTTATCGCACTGGACAACGACGACGGGAACAAACCAGCACGAGTCAGAGAGATCTGGCACCACACTGGGGTACACGTTGATCAGTGTGGTATGGCGGTGTCGTTCTGGGCTTGTTATCTAGCCAGTATCTACCCCGACTCGTGCTCTTGACGTTGCATACGATGGATCTTTCTTTTTCGAATGCTAGTTGTCTAGGTTCCGACCTAACGAACGTTTGTTGCGGTGTACATCGCCAGCGATTAGATTAGACTTGAACTGAACGCTATCTGGGTTTCCCACAAGCTCACCTCTCGACGTTGACGGACCACGATGGAGCGAGTGCACTTTCAGCAAGAGCAGGCGAGTCCAGAGCGCTCTTTCCTTTCATTTCCGTCTCATGCAATAACTAGATGCTCGCAGAGCTCAAGGACTTGGTCCAGAAGAGCCTTTTTACTAAAGTGCGTCGCACCTAATCTCGCCTTGTACATCAAGGATTCATTGGTGCAGGTCGAAGTGAAGCAGATATTAAAAAAGCGGACGCATTTCGAGACCGCCCTCGTCCGTCGAGTTGCCAAAAAGTCTGACTTTCTGCGGTATGCAGCGTATGAAATGGGCCTCGAACAATTACGACGAAAACGACTCCAACGGCTGAGTACGTACACAGATCTGCATTCAGTGCCACCAACGTTGTCGTTCATGCCGTTCCCAGACCTTCCAAAGGCAAAGGCGACGATATCCGACTATGCACTCGTTCGGAGACAGTTCCAGATATTCGAGCGTGCCCTCAAGAGGTTCAAATCGGACGTTGGGCTCTGGATACAATATATTCAAGTGGCAAAACGCGAAGCTGCACGTGCTTTAGTGGGGCGAATCACTGCACGGTAGGCACCAGCTTCTCGTCAGGGATTGTGACTAACGTTGATGTGCATGAATAGCGCTCTGCAGCTTCACCCTCATGTCCCTTCCTTTTACATTTTAGCTGCATCACACGAGCTGTCGCACATGTCACCTTCTGCTGCTCGCTCTTTGCTACAGCGTGGACTTCGATTAAATTCGGACAGTGTGGAAATGTGGAGGGAATACATCCGAATGGAACTCAGTTTCGTTGAAGGAATGCGGAGACGGTGGAATGTTTTGGGAATAGAGGGCGAAAGGACGCATGTTGGAAAAGATATGGAGCCGGACTTCGATGTGGATGTCAACGAGACTATTGTCATTGACGAGCAGCAAGAAAAGCCACCAGATGAGGTTGTGGCTGCAGAGCAGGGTGGCGACGAAGGGGAAACCGCGCGCAAAGCGATCATGAACGGTGCTATTGTCAAGTCTGCTTTGTCAAGCGCAGCGAAAGGTGCGCATTTTATGCCATATCCTCTCAACGAGGCATTTTAAAGACCCCGTCATCTAGCATTACCCAAGGTAGAGCTCTTTACAGAACTCGAAGTGCTCGTTCGCAGCTATCCATGTCAACCCCATCTCCGTGCTACGTTACTAGACCATATCTATTCTCTATTGCAAGACGCGTTACCCGATGATCCTCGCGCAATCAAAATGGAAGCTACCAGACAACTCCGTGAATTTACCCCCGCAAAAGAAGGTGACAACGATATTATCGAAGACGATCCTCATGTTGTGGACAGTGCAAAGCTGATTGATGCCCTGCAATCTGCTAATGAACGGCTCACAACCGCAGTCAGGGCCGCATGGGGGGTCCCGACGAAGAATGATACACACTCCAATATGTCAGAGATATATGCTGATTTCGTATCGGAATGGTGTCGATCTCCCACACTCGACCCAAATTTGGTGAGGGAAATCTTGATCCTGGACTTGTTCCTGTCTAAATTATCGTGATCGTCATACAGAAACTGTATTTGATAGGATCTCTACAGGCCCTGGCACAGAACTCGGGCGCGCCACAGATCCTGCGAGCCACACATGTTCGTTTACTCTTACGTGACAATGTGTCGCCCAAGAGAACATTGAAATTTGCCAGGAAGTATTCTGCTACCTCCTCGCCTAACTTATGGTTAGCTCGGCTAGATGCGGAGAAAGCGTGCGATCAGGGCGACATCAATTCAGTATGGGCAGCTGCACGAATTGCAGTAACTTCAAGCGAGGACGTAAATGGCAAGGAGAAGATCTGGTTGTGGGGACTTGACAATCAGTCAAGCGATATAAAAGATCGACGGGCGGTCTACCAGGTAAAGTTGACTCGTACGCATGGCTTATCGCTAACATGGATCTATTGCATGACCAAAAGGATCTGTTGAACGACAGTATGAAAAATTCAGCCCCATGGACTATTCACGAGACGCTGCTCCTTCGGTACGTTTCCGAGGTTGTATACTCTCAGGAGACCAATAGTGCTGTGCGTCTCAAGTTGATACGGCGTATCCCCACGGCGTATCTGCCCACTGCGGCTGTTTGGGAGCGCGCCTTCACTCTGGAATGTGCACGCGATGACCTTGCGGACAATTCTCTCCTTCGCGCAGTCTATGAATATTGGCGAGTTGTGGACAGGATTTCGGCAGCATCGACTTGGGCCGGTTGGTTAACGGACCACGGAGATGGCAAAGGGGCAACAAAAGTCATCTCAAGTACGATGGTGCAATTGGGTGCGGAAGACAAGAATCGGTTGACCGAGGCGTGGAATTCACGACTCGCAGGGAGTCGGACAAAAGATGAGGATGAGGATGCTTCCGAGGTGGAAGATCTACCGTTGAATCTGGAGACAATTGGAAGCACATCACTCTAGCTATTCTGTAGTGTGCTGGAACCACACAACGAACCGTCAGGGTATTACCAAGTCAGATTCTGACAGATGCGGCAGGACTGTGACCGACAATCCAAAGCAATAATACAAGAGCTGTTGTTTACTCGTCCGGTACCTCGATTTCGCCCGAATTGATGCCATCGATGATATCGTGAGGGGGCTGGCCATCAACCGTGCATCCGACGCTCTGTGCGGTCCCCAATATCTCTTTTGCACCACCGGCCAAGTCTTTTGCTAGCGACTTGCTCCTCATCGTCCGGGCAATGTCAAAGATTTCGTCGAGGGTGACATTTCCACTGTGTTTGATATTCTTCTCCTTCTTACGGTCACGGGGAGGCTCTAGGACAACAGGTTCGGGAGGGTGCACAGAAGAGGAGGACAGTGCATACCCTTGAGAGCCTTGATGACAAGCGAGGAAGCCGTGGGCACGACTGCAACGGCCGCTTGCCGGTTTTGAATCGTGAGCTGAACGGTGACTCGTAGGCCCTTCCATGCAGATGTCGCCTTTGCGATATCTTCCCCGACCTTTTTTGGCGACTATGGTCGGTCTTTGAGTCTGTGTTTCTTGGGATAGTAAAGGGGCGTACCAGACCAAGAGGACCGATTTTGGGGGCAAGTGCGGATGATGCACCGACTTCACCACCTGTTGCCCGAAGGTAGATGATTTTAATTTCGCTGGGGTCCTGTGGGTGACCGTGTCAGCGTATATCCGGGAGAGAACGAGGGGATGTACTCACGAATTTGGGGGCCATGTCTTGCGGACGCCAAGTCTAGTATGTCCAGTGGAGTGGGTGGCTGATAAAATAAGGTTCGAACACCGCTGTGGTACTGTACAGTAGTTTGCCGAGAAGCCGATAGTATTTGCATGTATTTGGATCAAGGCTGACAGTAGAGCGCAAGGGGACTTGTCGCAAGTGATACACAAGCCAAGAAGGCGGTGAGTGCAATGGGTGTATGGACACCGCGGGAAGGGTCGCTTTACCCGCTTCATTCGAACACGCGGATATAGATAATCTTGCCTTGCTTATAGGTAATCACTCTCCGCTACCACTGTAACCTCCACCGTTGATGTCTGAATGTTACACCGAAGCTGATATGCTTGAGCGATTGATCGCGCATAATGATGGGATACCCTTGCTGCCGTAGGTTTTCCCGATGTTGATGTCTTCCGTGCATCTTTGATCCCTTGGTTCGTATAGCGAAAGCCTGACCCGATTTCATTCGAGATCAGCGCCTGGAATCACCGTACTCGACTACCTTCGCCGCATAATTCGGTTCACCAAGGTAGAGGTGCGTCCATTCACTTTCTTGAACTGCCTCGTCATCTCATCCATCTCCAAGAAATCATGTCTCCTGCTCATTCTCCACTACGTCGACCAGATTTGCGCACGCATGCCTCTCTTCACGTTGTCTTCCCTCACCTGTCATCGATTCATTATCGCCTCTGTCACCGTCTGTAGCAAGGGTTTATGCGATATATTCTGCACCAATAGCCTCTATGCACGTGTGGGCGGCATTCCCCTACCCGAACTCAACGTCCTTGAACGCGAGTTTCTTCGCATGATCGATTGGCGACTAACGGTTAGCACGTTTTCCTTGGCTCAACTTTTTCATCTCAACTCCCCGTCCTGTATTCCCACACTTTTTTTTCCCCTTCCATTCTGAACAGTTTCTCACCCCTTGTGCTGCTCTTGACGTGTCCTCTTTTTTTGACTCGTCTTTTTTTTTCTGGCTATTCTATTGGCATAATTGTCAGTGCACACGCGAAGTCCTTCAAGAATATTACGTCAATCTCGTCCGCACGGACAGCAGCGGGCGGTTCTACATTCCTGGATCGCCTCGCACAGCGGGAAGCTCTGCCTCCTCGGAGAGCGAGCATGGGAGCGCGGCCTCGCGGTCACCGTCGCCTATGCAGGGCTCGTCGTCGGTGGATCAGCGTGTCCGACGTGCTTCTGCCGTGCGCTCGCCGTCGCGTCAGCCTTCGACGATTCTCATTGACACGGCGACGCTTAGCCCTCAAGTACCCCAAGGCCCTACACTCGAGCAAAACATGGCATTCGCAGACTTGCAGAGCTCGCTTGGGGGAGAATGTGGGATTCCATATGCACGGTATTCATAACGTAGGGAATGGAACACAAAAGGTTCACGTCTACCTCATCGGTATGTTGGAAAACGGACTGTATTTTTGGCGTCACACATGGGATTTGGAACATATGTGCATGGAAAAACAAACACAAGGACCCCAGTAAATGAAACAAATGAATGACTTTTGTGATTTACAGTAGTTGCTATGCTAGTAACGTGTTATCGATGGAATAGAGAAGTAGTACAGTCCTGTGAATTGGTGAAGAGCAGTGGCGAACAAGGAATGTGGTTTGGATTTTATGATTTTAGAGTCGCGGACCCGGCGAAAAAAGAAAAAAATAAATGGAGTGCTCCTATGTAAAAGTTGAGCATCGATCCACGGAACAAGGTAGACTTCGCACCGTGAATATGGCTACTTAACAATACACGCGCGCAGGCAACAGCAAACAACATGAACCGCTATGTCACATGTAATGTCAGGAACCTGCATTGTGGTAAAGAAGTGCGTGAGCTCCCGATCATGCGAACACCCAGGAACACGAACAAGGAAAGCAAACAAGGTGTTGTCAAGTTGAAACGGTCCGTGTGACTAACATTACATTCACCGCCTCAGGGCGGACAGCATCTTCGCCAGCGCATTGATCTGGCCCTTCTGGACCTTCCTCGGTGTACCGTCATTGCCTGGTTCGCCAACCTCGCGGACACCATCAAGATCAGTAGTGGAAGTGGCAGCATCACGACGTTGATGGACAGCGTGCTTTGGAGACATGCCTGGCCGCTCAGAGATCGTGTCGAGTTTTGTATCTTTAGGCTTGCGGGTACGGGCCTTCCGCGGTGGGGGCTGTCCAAAGATGTCTCCAACTGGGTTTGTGTGAAGTTGACGTGGTAGTTGGTTCAACTCCCAAGGCACACCATGCATGACTGAACGTCAACATAATCAGCGCATGTGTCAAACAGTAGAACCATGAAACCATACTTTTTACGTTCTTGGGAATAGCCTGCTGTTCCCCATTGTTTCCATAAGGTGGCGCCCTGGTTTGCGCCCTCCAACTCCCACTCGACACACTCGTTGCCATCGTACTAACACTCCGCGTGCTCGAGTTACTGTATCGTGTAAACGCACTCGTCGAAGTGCTTGCGCTCGATGTCGTTGACATCGAGCTGCGCCAGTTACTTTTGTTGGCAGCGCCAGACAGTATAAAGTTGGCAGAAGTGGAATCTGAACCACTGTGGGTCGATGGAGGGGATGCACCACGAGGCCCTCTACGCTCTGCATAGCCACCATTCCCATAAGTGCTGTGTCCATGCCCATTACCGGGGGATGCCCATCCATTGGCATTGAAGGAATGGCCTTGACGACCACGTGTCCAGGTGACTGCTTCGTCCGCAGGGGAACGTTGTGGTGTGAGCGGCGTGCGGGTGTAAGGTGAATGCAGACCGTGTGTCTGATGGCTGATACCAGAAGCAGCACTGTGGGGAGCGGGCACAGGTGACAAACCCATGATCACGTTTGTCACATTACTGGCTGTGCCGGGAGCTGGTTCGTCAACAGGAGAAGAGTGACCTTTTCCTCCAAAAGAAAGCTTCCATTTGGAAGATTTCTTTGCGACGGCGGGTGTAGCAAGCGAGATAACGGGCGAAGCTGGCACATCTGGAGCTACAGATTCAATCTGGGCTGTGGTCTTGAAGGATGCGATGCTGGCCGCACGACTGATATCAATGACTTGTGACGTCGGAGCTTGCCGTGAGGAAGAACGCGAGGCCAAACTAATCTCTCTTGCCAAGGTTTGAGATGCGGATGCAAGCACCTCCAATGTTTCGTCCACAACACCATTTGTTAGCTGCTTGCTCTTGCGCGCGCCGCGACGTCCCCGCTTCTTGGTAGAGCGGCTCCGGCTACCCTCAATGTCAAGTTCGGCATCTACACTCTGTTCAAGATCAATGTCCAGTTCTTCTGCAGCCTCGACCTCCTCGATCATCTCGATATGGGAGGGCTTGTGAACTTGACGCTCTGCCTCCTCTACAACGGAGACATCCAAGTCGGGAACTGTCTCCAAGCCCAACCCAGCCTTTTCGAATGCAGGACAAAGCGAGGGAGCGCGGGATAAGCTGCGAGAGTGAATGACTGGTGTTCGACCGCCTGCACGGGAGGAGGGACGGCGTGAGGGTGGGCAAGACGACAACGGATGACCGTGTGTTGTTGAAGAGGTAGAGACGACGCGTTTATGACCAGTGACGGGGCGATTGGGTGGCGTGGGTTCTGCAAACAACGCGGGCAGATCTTTGATCCAAACCTCGAACTCGCGTGCGGTGACGGGTGTTGTCGTGTTGACGGAAAGAGAGAAGGAAGCAGAAGGGGGAAGATAAAAAACTCGTGTTGCAAGAAACTCGGCGACGGGTGCAGTCATACCGGTGAAGCGCTGCATGAAAAAGTGGGAGCCATGGTGACGGAAGAGATTGAAAGAGGAACAGACGTCTTGGGCGGTGTCCGTCCAAGGATTGTAATGGTACAACCTGAATCAGAGTCATTAACGATCGGTGCCGGTATTGATATAACAGCTGAACATACATATTGATCAAGACGATACCAAGAGACCAGACGTCTGCAGGAGCAGGCCGGTATGTTGCTGCACAGTTATTCCTACACTCAAAGCTCATGTACGGAGCACTTCCACAATCCATGTCAGAACACTCTGCTTCCGTGGTAGAAAGGCCAAAATCCGTCAACTTGACGACGACACGACGCTCCCCCTTGACGTAACCATCAGTAACAATGAAGTTCTCCGGTTTGATGTCACGGTGGAAAACGCCCTGCTCGTGACAGGAAGCAACGGCATCACACATTTGGGAAAACATGCGTGCGATCAGCCGGAGACGTGTGGGACTGAGGAGCTGAGAGGGATGAAGGGAAGCGAGAAGTGTCGGGGTCGGGGGAGTCCGCGAAGGGGAGGACGGGACGTCTTCCGAAGCGATAAGTGTTGGTTCGTAGTGGTCACGTGCCTGCTCAAGGAAGTAAAATAAATCTTCACCGGGAACATACTCTAGTAAAAGGAGAAGAAAGGCGGGTGTCTCAAACGTTCGGTATAGGGTGACAATATTGGGGTGAGGACGAAGAGATTGGTGGATAGTGACCTTTGCAGAAGTGAATATGAGCGCATATACACAGCATGGATGGGACTGACCTCGGTCATCTGAGCAGCGAGTGCATCCTCGTCAAGATTGGCCTTGCTGAGACACTTGAGAGCAAAGTCACGACCGTAGGTCACGTAGCTCTTTGATCGGGTAGTATCACCAAGATCAAGGGCACCGCAATGACCATCCTCGGAGGGCTGTGAGCGGGACAAGATCTCACGAACAAGGTAAACAACGGCATAAGATCCGGTGCCAAGTTTGCGAACGACCTCGAACTCCGTGGCAAGGCCAAAGTCAGCCGTCGCCTGCGGGACGGGAAAGGGTGAGAGACGAATGTGATGATCTTGTAAGAGGATGCCTTCCCCGATAAAGTCGCCAGGGGCAAGAACGTCTTCAATAACCGAAGAACTCGAGGTAGAATAGCGAGAAGCGGGTCGAGTGGAAGGGATATGGGGACGGCGTGAGGATGGGGCTGGGAGGGGGACGGGGACGGAAGGGAGGGGGCTGGGAAGAGCGAGCGGACTGGCAGGCGGGGGAGAGGTGAGAGGAGGAAGCGGAAGCGGTGAGAGGAGAGGAGAGGAAGCTGGAGAGGAAGTGGGGAGTGATGCAGAGATGGGGAGTGGGGAATGGTGGATCAAAGGGGGAGGCTGCTGTTGCTGGGGACGGACGGGACGATCTTTCGTGAAGCGCTTGTTGAAAAGACGAGAAGCAGAGGGGATGTCATTAGAACGGTGTTCTTGTAGGATATCTTTGCGGGCTAATTGGGGTTTGTAGGCGATGGGGAGGGGAATTGGCTGAGCGGAATACTGCAACATGAGTTGGTGTAGATGAGAGACAGAGAGGTATTGGTAGTAGGGACGACCTCGGCGGGGGGATGGATCAGACGAGACCGGCTGAGAGTCTGAGGAAGCCAGGGTCGAAAGACATGCAAAGAAAGTCTATGAAATGAGAAAAAGGACCCGGGTTCGTGCTCTGAAATGGGGATGAGAAGGGAGTGGAAGGGGGGGGGGGACGGGGAGACGTACGAAAGTAAGCGCCGACTTTCAGACGTGGGGAGGAGAGCGACGCACGCCTGACCTCGAAATCATCCGCACGGCAACTTACTATACCCCCGCCCGATATGGACTGTCACTTGTCACATCCGTCACACACATCCGCAGTCCGCCCGTTTTACGTCTTCGGACCACATGGTCACTTATCGACTAATGTGCTCCCATCCCGATCAATCTCGCCATTCTATCTTTGAACAGACACGCATGTGCTCCGTTGCTTATCGCCGTACACCACGTGAGCACGCTAGACGGGTTCGCCGCTCGCAGGAAGGTGTGACCCTGAGTGAACCCAGTCAAAGATGGGCTGTACATGCTCGTGTCTTTCGTCGTCAGCTACTTCGCATTGCAGTGAAGAACAAAAAAAAAAAAAACGATACGTGGCCCAGTGAGGTAAAACACCTGTCGAATGGCCTAGACGACGCCAGGGTTGCCACACATGCGTGCGTCGCGGACATCACCCAACGCTGGCAGTGTCCGCCTCAGTGCCAATCTATCATATACTATCATATATGGCCTCGGCCGGTGATCATCCACTTTGTCCTTTTCTTTTTTTTCACAGAGGATGGCGTAGGGTTGATTGCGCCCGGCTGAAACGGTTACCACCCTGCATGTGGCACCACATTCAATTCCCTAGACACGATTCATCCACATGTCTCCCAAGAGACTCTAGTCCCACCGAACTCCGGAGAGATGAGACCCGCCAAGGCTTTATGAAATCGTGACCTCTTCGAATTTGATAGAATGTCTGTCCCTGGGTGTCTAGGATGATGAGTGAGAAGGGACATATAGGAGCCTGCCTTTCCTGGACGGTGATGGATCCAGCCACTGGGACCACCCGGATGCTGTGGACGACTTGGAGCGCCTGCTCGTTCCGTTTCCCAGCTCAACGCACTGTCTCGAATTCATCGTATCGATAGCCAGAGACCTGCGATTTGAATCCGATGGAGAAGATCTCGGACACCATTACCTCCGTATTTCATATCGCCGTCAAGGACAAACGCCCCGTCGCTTGCTCATCTGCAGGAGGAGCCACCGTCTGGAGCGACCTCTTTGGACTAGGCTGGCGATTCGGCATCGCCTACAACCCCAACGAGTGGTTCGCAAAGGTCCGCTTGTATCTTGACCACAACCACTGCCAGACAGAGCAAGATCTGGCAGTCGTGAACGTCACCCTGGGGGCCACCGCCGACGACACAAAGGGGTTCAAGCAGAGGGTGACCTCGATCAAGGACTTTGGTCATGGTCAACCGGCTCTGCTGGGCTCCTGGTCCCCTTCCGATTTCTCTCTCCATCCCTATGTGATCCTCACCCTGAACGCAAAGGCGAAGATGCCTGTACCCGCCACAGACCCTCTTTCTGCACTGGCCGCCTCCGCGTTGCGTCTATCCATGCAGAGCGGTGACTTTGTAGACACCAAGTTTTATGTGTTCTCTGCCAAGCGTACCGGAACTACCGCTGGCAAGCCGCGCGTCGTGTATGCCAATAACAACAGTGTCGGGTTGATACTGCCAAAGCCTACTTCAGGTTTAGTTGATCGCCCCTCCTCCGTCTTGGTTTATCCCTCAATCTGCCGTTATAGGTGCAAGACAGGTGATCGGGTTAGCTCCCTCATTTATGGTCAGTATGACCGGCGACCACCATATCGGTAAAGATTCCGTGCTACACGAATACGAATACGAACAAGATAGCGATCTCGACGACGACGAAGGCGATGATGACTCGGATAGCGACTTTGAACCCTGCTGCAAACCCGTCCCCGGCGAGTTCCAAACTGGGTCATCAAACCTGCCCACCGGTCAGCCTCCCCCTTTTCATTCTGGCCACCTGAAAGATGATGGTGCTAGTAGGCTTGAAACAAGGACCTCGTGGTGACGAACCTCCCGCTTATTCTGTCAGTAATTGCAGGATGATACTTGTCAAAGGCGTGGCGTATAAAACGTGAGATGTTTGCGACCTGGCGAGGATTGACATGATCTTACTCCTTCCAGTTGGGCCGCGTATATTTACTTCCGTTACACGGGCCAGGTATCTTTCTTGCCCCTAAAGTCGGCAAAAGATCCTTCTAGAAGTCGCCCCAACAGCCTCGGTTGCTCCCCAAAGTCAATGTACCGTCTCGCACATGGAGTAAGCAATACTGGGTATGGCTTATCAACGAACTGACAGCCAACGTCTGGCAGCTTGAGGATGACAAGATGAAAGAACTCGCGTTCCGTGCTATCATGGAAGGACTGTCAAAGTACAACGTCGTCGGTGAAGCTTTCTCTTGGTTCACGGCCCAGTAAGTTCCCAGAGTTGCGGTATCCAGGGTGCTCGGATACCACAAGTGCCTGACCATGCGGTTTGTCTCAAAGATACCCACCCATTGCCGAGTGTGTAGTCGATAAAGTGTCCGAGCTTCGAAAAGCACCAGAAGTTTCATCAGCACTCAAGCTTCAAATGAAGGCTGTGACACTCGGAGAGAAGCCCTGGGCCTATGATGTTCTCATTGCCATTGTGGACAAGCTTAACCCTTCCGAACCATCGACTTGATTCTCTTCCACTTGCATCCCGTTACCCGTAGTTTGTCGCGCGTTATCGCTTGCTAGCCATGTATTCCCTGTATCATTTAGGTCTCTGGTTAATCCATATTTTGCCTGGCAACCCCCAGATCCCCCCTCGCCTGACTATTTCATCCATACCCCGCGTGTCAACACCGGGAGAAGCTTCTACCTTAACCCCGCAACCCGAGCCAATGCTCGACGTCTTGTGGTTGAACTCGCCAAAAGAAGCACGAAGCTCAAACGCACCCGTCGCGGGTGCCCGTGCAGGACTCGAGAGGACAATCATCGGTGGCGGACGCGACGGGACTGGTGAACTCGACAACTCCACCCCCATTCCTGCCATCGAGATATCCATCCCTGTGTTCATGCTCATGCTCAGCCCGGGGATCTCCATCTCCATGTCTATATCGGTCGAACCAAAGAGACTCCCAGAACTGGATCCACCAGATATGGGCGGCGCTCCGGCGCCAAGCCCGGAAAGCCCAAAGTGAGATGTACTGGAACGCATGAGGGGCGGTAGTATTGCTGAAGGAAGGTACGCCGACACGGGGATGGAGCGTGGTGTGACCGTCCCTGCGAGAATGGAACCAAGGAGTTCCAGCGATGCGGGTTCTTCCATTTCAGACGATACGGGGAGCGTTGACGTCGGAACCTGTTGTGCGACAGCGCCGCTCTCTGGTCGCCATTGAAGCATGCACAGCAATTCGTTCAACCAGCACTGTTCCTTCACAATCTAATTCAAAGTCAACAATGAGATAACACCGCAAAGCCATGTCGTGCAACGTACGTCCAGGATGTGAGACACCTCACTCGCCGTTCTCACAGGGATCTCTTGCAACAAAAATCCCGGTTCTTGTGGTGCCGCAAGACGCAAGCCAAGCGGTGGATGAACCTGACCCGGTGAGTTCTAACAGGGTCTGGGGCTTGAGAACCGATCCTGAGGCAAGTTCCATGACCTACGTATGTAGCCTTGTAATACTCTGCAGGCGAGCCATTGTTTAACTTGTAACAGTGTCAGCAAAGTGGCCAACAACGTGGGATAGGAACTCAAGCCATATTGCGACAATGAATATAAAGTAGGTGCCATTGACGGTTGAAAGCGAATTATCATCTCGCGCCAGGAATTGAATTCTGGAACGAGCCACACTTACCAGGAGATCAACCCAACTGCCACCGCCAACTGACTGAGCATGTGATGTACCCATCATGAAGCCGTTGAATCCAAGGTTGCCCATGTGCCCAAAGGGACCCATGTTGCCTAAAGTAGAAGGGCCTGCTTGGACGCCCATGTTCATCAGCACATCTGCAGACGTATCAGCGCCTATGACGGCCTGTATTGCACGAAGCCGGCTCTGCGACACTACTACGCCGCAATTAGTGGGTTGATGGCTTGACCTGGAGGGTCTGTTGAATTCAAGGACCCAGGAATGAGACGGGACCTGCGGGAAAGTGTGGTCGTTTGGAAGGCTGGGCAGCGGTGACGCTCCGATGCTTTCAGAGGTCGGAACGAGTTTCAGGCGAGCAACGGTGGCGCTGTCACATTTCTCCGAAAGGATGGTTGTTAGATGTGCCACAGGAATGTCAATAGGTGGGTTCAAACTGTTCTTCTCAGGATGCACAGTGGGTGCGGTCCGGAGCAGGCGAAGATATGACAGAGGAGACAGCCACACGAGAAAGAACAATGATGGAGCATCGAGATACAGCATGGGTAAAGAACCCCGAGCAAGCATCTTATCCAGGGGTTGGTTTTTTGGTCTACCCGTCGTCCAGTATCAACAGAGGCTCATCTGAACAAAGAAGCCGCTTACACAACAGACCTTTTGGTTTCGAGGAAATGCTGAGCTGCATTAACCGGTTCCATGAACCAGCGGATTCCCCGCTCGCCCTCAGAGACCGCTAACGAATCTAGCATCATGAGATAGCGTAGATGGTCCTGGACACGAAGACCAAGGTATGCAGCTTCAACTGCCGGATCCTCTGCCTGCACTTGGTGAGCGGCAGTAATTGATGCTCGATTTGCTGCATTAACCCATCTAGCGATATCCCTGGCGAGGAATGCATCCAAGTCTGGCGCTGCTGGTGAAGAGTTAGTATTATGATTACCAACGGCAAAGGAGGTCTTGACAACTACTCCGCCATCGATATCAACATCGAGAACCAAGACTTTACCCGCCATCATTACGGTAGTGGCAGGGGACGTTGAGGAGCTATCGATGAACGCCTCCATGCCCGCTGCCCGCCCCCATTCCTCAAGTCGATGGGGAGATGGTGGGGAAGCATCGGGGAAGATCGTAACAGGCCGCTCCGCAGCGAGAGAGGTAGCAGTAGCACGAGAGAGTGCAATGGATGTAGAGATCGCAGTGTGTTGTTTCATGAGACTGACAAGTTTAGATGTTTGGTCAGAAGATGGGACGTTGATGAGCTGGGATAACGCATGGCTGAGCTGAGCGGTCGTGTTGAGCGTCGCGTTGAGCCGTGTCAGAGCCGCCGAGTACGATGCACTGAACGGGTGTGGTGTACGCCGTTCGTTGGCAGAGGCTGGCGAAAGATCGTGCAGGGCAGCGAGGAGGGAGGTTGATGCCATTATTCTTGTCAAAGGCCATGAGGTCGCTCACTTAAATATCTCTCAACCCCCTACACGCACACCCTCGCCTCGACATGCAGGCAGACAAAGTAGAGGAGCGTTGGACACCCACCACCATCGATGCTACCTTTGCCCAACGTCTGCCACCGTGCACTACAAAATCGCATCACATCTCTCTCCTGCTTCCTCTCCTGTGTCGTGGATGGACCTTTGCCCTCGCTCTGGCGCCCGAGCGAGTCGGGGCTGCGAGCAAGCTCAAGGGTAAAACGAAACCGTGCAACTGGGTCCTCACCGCGTTCTCTTTCCGTCAGCAGGATAACAAAACTTCATGGGGCAATACGTCCATGCAGGCCCAGCTTTCGTTTGATCCGGATGACCCCAATCCCAACCAACTCGTAGGATCTCTATTCGCACTGGGTCGTAGCAGCTCAGTATCTTTGGGGACGATCACAGTCGCCTTGGGGCACACGCCGTCTGCAGAACTCCCGGTTGTGACACCACAGACGCTCTCGCCAGGTCAAACCATCAAGGTCTCACTTAACGTGACAATCTCAGAATGTCCATTCGCCAATGGGCTTTTTCAAGCACGGCCCATTATCAATGATGGTGAAACAGAGGCACAGACAGTGTTGTTTAAGCAGAGTGGTGACCGTGTCTTGAGTCGGTCCCTTGCGACCGGAAGACTCTTTGACGTGAAATTCTTGTCCTCCCCTACGCGTTCTCCGTCTGGAGCCACTGGGATACTCTTTCCGACTTATGCCTCGCTCTCTGTCCTAGAAAAATACGTCTGTCTTGCAGATTGTAAGTAAAGTTTTTTTTTTTTTTCAAGCAACATCGAGTTGAGCGTTCCAAAGCCAAGCTTAAGGATAGATGGACGAACGCATTGACGGCAGAAAATGTTTATGATCTCGCCGACTCAACACATTTCAAGGAAGTCTCGTGCCCAAGCGAGTATGAATACGAACTCGATAGCGATTTCGAGGATGAGGACTCCTCATCTGTGGAATCCGGTGTGCTATCCCCACTGGGATCATCTGCTACTACCTCCAAAGGTGGATTGTCCATCCCTTTTCTGTTTGCATGCACTCAAGAACTATGGACAGGCAAACAGCCAGAAAAAGGCGTCGCAAGATCTAGCGGTTCCTTTTCTTCTTTTGACCTGTGTGAGTGACTCGTCATCAGTGCTTTGTGGTTTCTCAGCCATGTCTAGCTGGCGACCAAGACTCTCTCGATGGCCTGCCCGAGGAGATCATCCAAGATTCAGGAGCACAACCCCATTTCTCCCCATCGACCACAACTGATTGTGAACGAACGATTTTGATAAATTTTGCCGCCCATAGGACGTGGGTTACGCTTGAAATGTGTAAATCATGTCTGACGGGATCACAGGTGGCACGCGTTTTTGTGGTATTGTTATACTGGTCACGTCGAATTCAATGGATTAAAGTCGCAAGATTCACCCGGTGTTCGGCGCCAACGTGCTATACACTTTGAAGACGGGCCCCCCTCTTGCTCACCCAAATCAATGTACCGATTGGCGGATCTCGTAGGCATCCTTTTATACGTGTGCTCAAACGACAGTGTCTAAATCATTCTCAAGATCGGCAACAATGACCTCAAGGAAAAGTCCTTGCAGGCCATCAAAGAACGACTGACCGAGGCAAATGTCCTAGACGAAATATTCTCCGTGTTTACATCCAAGTCAGTGGGTCCTGTGTTGCGAGACCTTTGCTCACGAATATGGATAGATACACCGATGTTCGAGGGCTCGAACTTGGTGTCCTCGTGGAGCACTGCGGGTCTCCCGAGGTTAAGAAGGCGTTCCTCAAAACGATGATGAAATACAGTAACATGCCCCATGCGGAGCCTGTGCTCTCCGCCTTCTACGACCAACTTGTAGCCTGATGATGGATATTTCCTGTTGGCTCTGATGACTCGTGTATTGAGTACTGTGTACAATTTCCTCGATAGCAATTCGGATTTGAATGTTGTGGCATGAAGGCGCAGGCATTTCAGGCACGAACAAGAATCTGTGCAAGCGCAGTAGACAATCTTGGGTTTATAATTTATTGGGCGGTACGGTGGACAACGGGGCATTGGTACACATGCATTACGCACCATCCCCTCGACGCAAACGGTTGAACTTGGGCAACATTTCCCGGAGGTACTCGGCGTGTTTTGTCCGCAGGTCTGCCTCCTGGACCTTGCCTCTCCCACTCCAGATTCGTTTTTCCGCAGCAGGACCATACACGGAGGTATATTCTTCCAAAGTCTCGTCCTCGGTTGGAACCACCAAACAACCGACTCCGACGGCGCAATAGTCAGATATTCGCACTGTATGGTGCACGCGCGCACGAGTGGAGACCGTGTTGTTGTTGCCTATGGATGGCGACTCGACGCCTTGAAAGAGACCGTCAACCCCATCCGATTGAGGGGGAAACGAGGCGCGTACGGCAGCCGATTTCAAACAAGTTGTTGTCCCCAATCCGCATCACTTCTTTGCGGCGGTTGACGATGATTGCTGCCTCTTCAATGATGCAGCCCGAGCCAATTACGATTGGTCCTCCGAGAGCAAAGATGGTGGCTTTCGGGTGAATTACAGAGCCTGGCCCGATGGTGATGTCGCCTTTGAGATCGACATCCTGGCAAACGACTGCCTTTGAATGAATCGCAAACTTGTCCCGTCTGGTGAAATGAAGGTTAGGTTCCAATACGGCTGCAACGCGTTTCTTACATGGGTGCCATAAACAGAGTTCAATGTGTAAGGAACGTGTTGATGTGAAGTACTTCCAATCCTAATAAACCCTAGATAAGAGAATGTACAAGCAGTGGCTCCACAGTAAATTCATTATACAGGAAATAAGATCAGTAAGTAAGCTAGTACGATCACGTTGGCTTTTCGAAACGTGCATGGTCCCCCCACAGCTCCCAGGCATGGTCTCCGATGTGTCTCACAGCGCGTGATATTTCTTTCCTAATTGATTGCCAACCTTCCCTTCGGATGGTCTCGTACGAATCGAGCAACGTCCATGAGCATGTAGTGGGGAGTGTACCACTGAAACACGAGCCCCCTTGGATGGGCGTGAATTCGGGGTATAAAGGGTCATAATATGTCGTATAAAAGATGCGACGGGCTTCCGCATGAGCATATCTTTCAGAAGGGATCAGATCAAGGCACAGGTACGCGAACAATACACGGTTACCTCCACATTGCCAAGATGAGTATTAACTGGATGATAACGCCGCAGTAGACGATGGCCATGTTCCAGGGTTTCTTGGTGGCCACTGGCTGTGTAAGATGTGAACATCACAGAAGAACACATGCTCAGGGGTGCATACCACGAGCCCACGAGTCCAAGCGGAAAATCTGCTCTTGCGCTGTAAATCATCATGTTTAGCTGTCTCCAGCTGGAGGTTCTCAGCAAGCTGGTTCCGGACAACCCGAGCAGCATGGGAGACTTCTTCCAACTGCTCAAGATGGCTGGAGTTTAGTTCCAGATCTTCGGACCTAGCGATCAATTGAGCAGGTGATTCACGGCCCTTCAGCAAACACAATGATAACCAACCTGTCGGCATCGCTCAGGCTTTCAGCCAAGTCTCTGAGTGTCTTCCTCATACGGATCAATGCCTCAGCGTGACCAAGATTGTCATCTGAAACAATGGAAACATCTGCTTCAAACGACCTAGTTGCTCTATCTTCTGGTGGATGAGGGATGTCCATGGTATCATCGACTTCCCTCCCCATAGCGTCAACAACTCGCACCAAACTACGGCGAGGGGTGGGTGGCGATGCGATCATCTTCTTCTCTGCATCCGCGTAACCATTTGGGAGATCCAGTGATTTTCCATTCCCTCCCTCGCCAAATCTTTCTCGACCATAAGCGTCTACTAGTCGAACAGCGGGAGATTTCCGTAGTGACCGCGGAGATGATCCAACGTCTCGGGAGGTCGGTGTTGTGGGTCGTTCTAAAGAGACTGTTGACTGGAGAACTCTATTCACAATCACTTCAGGATTATCCTCAACGAGGTCCGGCGTTAGTCTTGGTGGTAGCAACTCAGGATTCGCTAATCTTATAGCGGATAGAGGTGAGTTCGGCTGTCCTTCCGTTGCCGAAGCCTCGGACTCGGCTACATCGAAACGAACTTTTAGTGGACCCTTTCTCCTGCTAAGCGACCCAAACTGAGACTGGTCCGCGCCGTTATTTAGGAGCACGGATTGACCAGGAGTCGCCATCCATGCACCCGGGGGCGCAGGCGTGCGCAGGGGAAGGGATTTCGCTCGTGACAACGTTCCCACGGGAGTAAGAAGTCCATCTTCACCTGTATCATCCGTCTCGATGTGGGTATGGGGGTAGGTATTAGCACGGGGTAGCGGGGTAGAAGTGGACGCTGGAGGTGTTGACTCCGAAGGGAACAGAGCCGCAGTGGGGGTTCGGCGGCCAGGTTTGGCTGGTAGTGGAGTCGCAGCCCAGGCACCAGGTGGTTTCGGTGTCTTGGTCAATGTAAGGTTTGAATTGATGCCAACATGTTGGTTCTTGACGGGCGAGTTTCCCAGTACATCATCCTCCGATGATGATGGCGGGCCGGGAAGGTCGGGAAGGTCGTGTGGGGGTGAAGGTGTCCGAAAGTCTAGTATAGAACCGCCGAATGACGCTTGCCGTGGGGGTGTAGCGAGGGAAAATGAGGGGGGTATCTCGGAAACGGGTAATTGGGCTCTAGTATTGACGGAAGGGGGGGTACCTGGAGGGGTAGCAATGGTAGACAACCCTGCCAGAGAGATGTTTGGAGTTTGCGAACGGGGTTGATCGTTGGCCTCATGGGAGGATGATACGTTAGAAACAGGACCTGGTGCTCCTAATCGAGGGGAATCTTGTGGAGAGGCTGATGTCAATATTTCCGTCTCGGCGTCAGTATCAATCTCGTCAGAAATGAGGTTTGGTGGATTACTCTTTGGTGTGGTAGACTGAGGAAGATCAATGATGGATTCTTCATCACTGACTAGAGTAGTGTTAGCCAATCCAGAATGCTAACTTTGGTTACGACACACCTAATACTACATCCTCTTGGCTCCGCCATGTTCTAGCCACCGGGGATTCTCCACGACTACGCGGCTCAGCAACTTGAGTCAACCCGTCCTGAGAGTTTTGTTGGAAGGAGGGCTCATCACCAATGACATGCGTGAGGCTCATGTCGCTAGGCGCATGACCAAGACTCGAGAAGCCTTTCATGC
The DNA here is from genome assembly GCA_038094475.1 of Phylloporus aff. rhodophaeus. NCBI lineage: Eukaryota > Fungi > Basidiomycota > Agaricomycetes > Boletales > Boletaceae > Phylloporus > Phylloporus aff. rhodophaeus. The sequence continues at coordinate 24,942 of JBBPUD010000078.1, read as the reverse complement.
TAGAACGCACAGGTATGTGACTAGGTGTGATAACTTCTGTCGTCCCGTTCAGCGGTCGAGAAATAGGAGTGGAAGTACTTTTGCGACGATCTACGCTATCATCGAATTCGAGCGGGGGGAGAGGGTTGCGGGCAAAATTCCAACCAAACTTAGAAGTAGCACCAGGCGTTTTATCGTTACTGGTGCCATTTTCTGGAGGGGACTGGATGATGCTAGGAGCGTTTTCGTCAGAGCCAGAAACCAAGTGATCATCCAAGTTGTGTTGTAAGAACGCAGGGGAGGCAGCAAGAGAAATGTCTGCCTTCGGCGACACGTTCTGTAATTTAGCAGGCACCCGAGAAGTATCATGGTGTTCGTTAGAATTTTCTAAGCGAGACAAGCTGGAAACAGGACGGGGAGAAATGCTCTCCCTGCTCCGAACTCTGGGATGGGAGGCCGATGGGGATTTGGAGATTGACCAATGAGGGCGGGGAGAATTCCAGTTGCGTTCCCGCTCGTGCGTGATCTCCTTTTTCTCTTCAAGCCCTCGTTCCTTCAGTGATTCGCGGCTGCTGGCCAAAGATGCGGGAGAATCCGAACGGAGGGACGAACGAGACGAATTTCGCCGAAGAGAGGCATGGGTCGGTGTAAGATAAGGTATCGCAGAGGGCGATCGTGACGGATGGGAGTGTGAGTGCGAAAATGAATGATTCGAACTGGTACTCAAACTCGACGATGGTCGGGACGGTGGATGTCGTTTGTTCCACTCTCGTTCTCTGTCGTGATTTCTTTCTTGTTCAAGTTCATATATCCGATCTCGATCTGGAAAAACGTAAGATGTGGGAGGAATGAGGTAGAAATGAGACTGACAATCTGCCTGAGAGCCGATCGAACTTGGCCGAGAACTACGATCGTCATCGAAGGACCGAAGGGACGCAAGGCTGCCTCGTCTTTCCAGGGGCTTGTGTCCTGGCTCACTGGCGCTGCCATGTGTTATCGCGGATTCGTGTGAGAGTGACTTCAAATGCGAATACGACCGGAAGTCGAGCGAAGCACGACGAAGACGGAACTCTTGTGAGTGTCTGCGATGGGACTCTGGGGTGCTGGACCCTGAGGGGAGTCTTGGTCGATTCCACTCCCGTTCGCGTTGGTGGGCATTGGGTCCCTCTTCTTGAGAACGATGCTGTCTATCTTTTTTTCCGGTAACGTGAGTACAAACGTCGCATACCAGAGTAAGTCGCTCACCAGTCCTCCCATTTGTGGAAGAACTTGTTGCTGAGGCTGTCAACCAACCCAAGTGCAATCAGTAGAATGATACATTCAACGTGAAATAATGGCGTACAATCGAGCCCGATACTTGGGCTCCGGGGTTCTAGCCTTAGGTTGTTCTTGGACGGATATGAATGGAACGGGACTGCAGTAGATTTTGCGACATTTAGAGCTGATGTCGAACCTAAATTATGGGAGGAGCTTAGGTCTCGAAAGTTCTCAAGTTGGAGCAGTCATACCTTCGGTGTCGGAATTGAGGGCATCACCCATTGCTCGTTGCATTTCTGAGTCTTGTTCAAGTAGATCTACCTGCGGATCAATGAAAACCATCGTACATGTTCCACCGACACGCACTAGATTGAGATGCTAACTGAGCCGACATTTGAAATGATGGATAAGGAGTGGAAGTGGTGACCTGTTGGGTCGGACGGGCTAAGTGGAGTTGAGTCGACGTAGTAGATGGCTGATGGTGATGTTGGAGATTAGAGGTGGTTGTGGACACTAGAAGATCAAGTCAACACCGAATACGAGAGAATGACTGACAACGTACGGTCAGATAATGCCTCCGGAAGGTTTTGGTCCACGAGCTGTGATTGAGAAGACAGGAGGCGTGCACGGAGGCTATCAAAAGTGACCGCTGTCGATAACCGGAATGAAGGGTCAGATCGTCTGTTAGTTTCTGATACACACGATCATCAGACATGTGAGGGCTGGTGAAGATGATCACGCACTTGGGTTTTCAGCCTCCTCATCACTCAGGCTTCGTCGTGTCGTTCTGCGTTGACCTCTGTTCCTATCGATCACAGGCGTGATTTCCATCGAACTACCATCAAAGCTATTCCTGCGGGGACGGCCCTTCTGTGGAGTATCCCCTGGTTCCCTGAGAGCACGGGAAAATATGTCCTTTAAACTCGCGCGGGTGACATTGGAGGAACTGGAACCGAGACGTGAATGCTCAGCAGCCGAGTCATCCTCAGATGGCGGCGCCGGGGGAAGAACGGGGGTGGTGCTCCTCGGGGATCGTGGTTCGCGAGCAAGCAGGGCCCGCAGACGAGCTGCTGGAGTCTCACCAGGAGCTGGTGTGACGCCGCTGGGGCCAGGCTTCGGTGTTGGGTCGCCATTGGGGGATACGATGGGCTTTGGCTGCATGCGAGGAGTAGGGAACTCGTCCTCGTCATTGTGCGCGCCTGAGAAAAGCGCACGCGTGCCAGGCTGGGGGGTTGTCTCTGAGGCGGGGTTGGGACTTGGACTGCGCCTGAGGAGCCTGAGACGGGGTCTGAGGAGCGTGGCCGACGACGGGGTATCCATGGTATCGATATCACCGCCGTTGGCTGGTTACACGTCCTCGCTGTGCTCGCCGTCCTCGAGGACAAGTTGAACCGAGCCGCTTTTGTCTTCCTTAATCGGTAATTAGAGACACGCGGACATTATCACTACCTTGTCTCAAGACACGCTTGGCTAAAATCCATGGTGACTCTAGGACCTGTTTCTACCCACCTGACACGGTGCGATCTATATCCGCAGCTGTCATGGCACTAGCGTATGTACTGGCAGTGCCAGCGTCACGGCACCGGTGCGTTGCAGATAGTTTTTCCAAACTTGAAGCAATAAATCGTTGCCAACAGCAGAAATAAACCATCTGCCGACAGGCTCACACTTTGCCATGGCCCTTGTCGCTGTCCTCGGCCGCTTTCGTGTTACATCACACTACCACGGCTGACAAAGAGCCACTGTGTGAGTCTGTCCGATCGAAAGTGCGGCGCAGACCCGCACCGCGTGAATGCGCCTTCATCTCAGCTCATCAAGTACGTACGCAATCAAAGCCTCACCCCGTCCATGCGCTCCGTGCCTCGCGCCATTACATACAGATTCTCCTGCAATATCCAGGGATACGCTTTCCGTCGCACCTGGTGTGACATATTATACTAGCCGAACAACCTAGGCGTGTTCAACCTTTTATTCCACCATACCAACACGTTCTGCTTGTTACTTGAACGTTGACGAACCTATTGCTACTTTCCTTTCTTTATTCTCCATTAACTCATGAACACAACCGAGGACCAAACATCCACCGTCAACCCCAATGACCCCGATCCGCCTGGTAGCGACTTGCATTTCCCAGACGGTGGTTGGACTGCTTGGTCGACTACGTTTGGCGCGTAAGTGTCCACTGTAAATATTAGGGTTCACCACAGCTAACATCAACCAGTTTTTTGATACAAGTTGCTGGCTTTGGGTAACTAATCTATTTCACGAGCAAGCAGCGATCCTCACACTCACTCCGCAGATTCATCAACGCGTTTGGTGTCTTTCAAGGTGTGTTCCTCATTCGTTTTATGCATCGAGTACTCATTTCTACTCAGATTTCTACTCACAACATTATTTAACCAATGTTTCGTCTTCTGCGATTTCGTAGGTTGTTCTCCTTTAAAGTATTTGTCTTTCTGAGACCTTCGCATTCTAGTTGGATAGGAAGCACGAACTCATTCCTAATCTTGTCCGGAGGACTTTTCTTTGGACCGCTATATGACAGGGGTTACTTGTAGGTCGGATACCTTTTTTGGATTCCTTATATGATGTTCATCCCCATAAGCTACTGGTTGGTGATAGGTGGCTGTAGCCTACAAACAATATGCCTCTTCTTGCTCTCCCTGACACAGCAGAATCAGTATTACCAAGTATGTGCTCTTCACGACAATGCTTCGAACGTCACACGACTCTTTTAGATTTTTTTATGCCATGGCTTAGGTTTCGGTTTGGCCACAAGCATGAGTTACGTGCCCTCGCTTGCCGTGTTATCCCATCACTTCAAGAAAAGGCGTGCCATTGCAATGTCTATTGTTACCGGAGGGACACCTTTGGGGGGCGTAGTGTACACTATCTTACTGAATTACCTCTTGAGTGGGAATCTGGGCTTTGCCAACAGCGTCCGCATCGTCGCCGGAGCAAACACCGGGTTGTTACTCGCTGCCTGTGCTCTTATGCGAACGAGGTCGCTCTATCCAAAGGCAGAGATGAACTATCTTCACGTACTCCGGAAATCCTCCGCTGATTATCCATTCATACTCGCCTCTATTGGGTAGGTCCCTGCCATTTGATGAATAACTACACTCAGTCTCTCCCTAGGTTATTTCTCTATGGTGCTGGGTCATTTTTTCCCATATTCTACATCCAGCTTGAGTCATCAATGTATGCATTGGGCAAAGTATTCTCTTTTTACACGGTTCGTCAGGTTCTTGTTGCCAATGCTATATATCAATTTTCCACTGTAGATTGTGATCCTCAATGGAGGCAATTTCATTGGCCGTTCCACTGCTGGTTTCATTGCCGCCTGGTGTGGCATCTCAAATACAGTCATTGTATCGACTTTAATCTCGGGCGCCCTCACGTTTGCCATGTCGACCCTCTCTACTCGTGCAGACGCTGCAAACATAGGCGCCTTCATTGGGTATTTCGCTGGTGTTTGTCAGTAGTCTTTTCTTTTCTCTTGGTTGCACAGTGGATGACGAGCGAGCTCAGATGTAGCACTCTCTGCCCCTCTCATTGCACGCCTGACTTACGAACTCTCTGATCTCGGGTAAGCTTTCTGATATTTCTATAGGGAATTGTCACCTTATCCTCTCAACCTGAAGGGCACGCATGGGGATTTCGCTCTTCATGGCAGGTGCGTAAGGCAAAATTCTATAATGTACCCAACTTACATCGATCGCAGGACTCGGAAGCTTGATAGGTAAGTTCTTTGCAAAAAATGGCATCAAACTCTCAGCTGAAACGTGCGCAAAGGCACTCCTCTTGCGGGTGCTCTTTTGGGATCGGACTATGTTTGGTGGAGACCTGCGGTGCTTTGTGGGGTGAGTACTTGAGAAGCACACGCGATCTTCCCACACCTGACCTTGTCTTGTATATGCAGTGTTTCTGTCTCGCAAGCACTGTCATGTTCATAGCTACACGGGTTATCCTACGACACAGAACACAAGCAGCTTCTGTACTTCCCAAGGATCCTTCACCTCAGAACGACTAGGTGACAATGAGCAAATGCCGATGACTAGAACTTCTATGATAAATTACATGCACGGTAGCGACTGGGACTCAGATTCAGGAACTCTTCGAGATCTCGCTGCTTTGCACTCTCTGATTGACTCAGGACTCTGCCTCTAAGCTTTAAGCTCCATATATCTTACACACTTCCAGGTACACAGCAAAGTATGTAATTTGAAGTCTCTACACGACCTACGTTACATTCTCCTCCATTGTTGGTTACTGTAACATGACACACATGGCGAAGGAGATTTCCGCAGTAGAATCTGACGGACAATCATTTCATGCATAGCACAAAACAGCGTATTCCTGTTAGATACAAGATACACTTATGAGATAAAGATTCATTGCAGCAATGACTCAACCTCACCTTGACTTTCTTCTCGCTGTCGTCGTAAGGAATGAAACAGCCATCGCCATATGCCTCACAAGCTTTTCCCGGGTGCACAGCACCATGGTGGGGAGCCTGGGCAATGTAGATCGGGGTGCCATCCGGCTCCCTACCACCCTCGACAGGTCGGGCACGGAGGGCTTCAATCTTGAACTGGCCAGAGAGAGAGACCCACTTGACGGCGCGAGCATTGCCAACAAGAATCTCATATTTGTCAAACTGCAATTCAAGTTGATCACAGAAGTTGAGAGTGCAATCGGAGCACCTACGTGAAACTCCTCTTTCTTGAAACCGATAACCGCGCCTTTCTTGAATACCCTAGAGGCTTTGCCAACGACTGATCAGAGTAACACGATTAGGGACGGTCTCTAAAGATCTAGCTTAAACTTACGAAGTCCACTCTGATAACCGCATAAATGTCAGCAATCTAAGTAATGATGAGTGGCTCGTGCGAACCTCATGATAAACACGGGCGATGAAAAGAGGTTCACCACGCTCTTCTCCACCCTGAATGGCATCGCGGGGAATGTTCTTTCCCTCGTTCCAAATCCAGGCAACTGATGCATCATGCTTCCCTTCCCTCCACTGCTGGGTACGGACCTGCGCCTCTTGGATCCAGCGGCTCTGGGACCATGCCTGAGCCTGTTCCTGTGAACAGATCAACCTCAGACTAAGACGGAACAAGACCAATCGAGGAAGTATCGTTCTTACCTCCTCTTTTTTCTTTTCATGGTGCTTGTAGGCATAAATGCCTGCGCCAATTGCGGCAACCCCCGCAAGGATGCCTCCACCAACCTGTTCAACATCAGATCACCGATCAGCGAGAAAAATCCCAAGCCTACCTCGAGGTCCTTCTTGGTCTTTTCATCTACGTCATACCAGTGCTTCTCTTTCTGCTCTTGGGGAGCTGGCGCAGCGGGAGCCTGGTACGATGACTGGTATGATTCCTGGTAGGTTACCTTCTCGACTTCCTGGCGCTGCGAGTCTGTTCCCCGCTGTCCCTCACGATGGTGATGATGATGGCCTCCCCCTCCTTCGAGGCGTCCCCAGAGGGCCGGGGTCACCGGAGGTGTCCAATCACCCTGATATACTCAAGTGAGAACGGGATCACCGATTTCAGGGAACTCACCTGAGAGCGATGGGGTTGGATGATCTTGTACTCATACCCTATACAGAGATAGTCAGATCGTGAGCGATGGATGACTAGATGAATGGCTGCCTTCGAACGAGACGACGTCGCCATAGTTGTACTGTGTACCGGGTTCCCAGTATGAAGCCATGGAGCGATTATAAATGTGAGTGCAGACGATTTAGACTGAGGGAGATGGTCAGAATAAAGAGTGTGGCACACTCGATTGAAAGGTTTATATACTTGGACCGAGGCGATGCCGAAGACAGACCCAAGTGCCGAGACATGCAAGTGCCAAGATCAGCCTGGATGGGAAAAGATCAGTGATACCGACGGTTATCTGATCCAACGAGGCGTAAAAGGGGTCGTCAGTGGCATTCGCTTGACCTCCATTCGACGGCTGGTGCATTGAACTCAGCTTTAATGCCGGATTAGCTGAGTCACTGACTCTTGTTCGGTTCCAATGAGCACCACGACGGTCTTCCGCATCACACCAACGCTTCAAAAATATGACTGGGGAAAGATTGGAGGACAATCCAAAGTTGCCCAACTGGCTGCTGGGGCAGACATTCCTGGCTTCGTGCTCGACGACTCGACGCCCTATGCAGAGGCAGGTTGTCGATGTGGATTGTCTACCAACCGCTCATGACACCCTTAGCTATGGATGGGCACACACATCAAATCACCTTCAGGGGTAGCTGGCTCGAACCTGAGTCTCTCCACCATCTTGGCCGCAAACCCACACCTAATCGGAGACGAGGTCTCGAAAAAATTTCCAGCTTCCAAGGGAAACCTTCCTTTCCTCTTCAAGGTCCTATCGATCAACAAGGCACTGAGCATCCAAACACACCCTGATAAGAAGACCGCAGAACAACTTCATGCGAGCCAACCGAAAATTTACACAGGTGAAGTACTTTCTCTTGATGGTGCCTTTATCTCATCCGGTTCAAGACGATAACCATAAGCCCGAGATGGCGATTGCATTGACAGACTTTGAAGGCCTGTGTGGATTCTTGCCCATCCCAGACATCAAGAGACACCTGAAGGATGTCCCAGAGCTTCGTGCACTAGTTTCAGAACCAGTTGCCAATCGCTTTCTCTCAGTCGAGGAGCCAGACGAGCGAGAGCAACTGCAATATCTCTTTTCAGCTCTCATGCAAGCCGATCCGAATTCGGTAAAAGACCAGCTTTCGCGATTGACAGGGCGTTACAACGCTCAGAACAAACGAAGTGACATCGAGACCCTTGTCCTTAGCTTAAACAAACACTATCCTGGGGATGTTGGGGTGTTCTGCCCCTTCGTACTGAACTATGTCAAGCTGAAGGCCGGACAAGCGATTTTCCTCGGCGCTGGGGAACCACACGCCTATGTTTATGGAGGTTTGTTTTGCTGTAAACACTGCAGATGTCAGCACTCACCGAGATCGTCAGACATCATGGAATGCATGGCCAACTCAGACAACGTCATCCGAGCAGGTCTTACTCCGAAGCTGAAGGATATTCCAAATCTACTTGCTGGTCTTACATATAAGGCTGCTCCTTGGTCCAATCATACAGTCCAACCGTCTACAATCGCAGGTTCAGCAACCTTGACTTACGACCCTCCCGTCGATGATTTCACGGTCCTTGCGGTAAGCCTCGTACAAGGGGAGTCGGAACCGCAAAACGCAATCAGCGGGCCGTCAATCGTCATCACTACTGAGGGGTCTGGCTTCATCAGATGGGACAAAGACGGTAAATCTCTAGCGCTGAAATCGGGAAATGTTGTTTTTGTAGGGGCTAACGTCCCTATCTCTTTCGATGCTCTCGAAAACCTAACGGTATTCAGGGCCTATGTCGACTGAACCAACCTATTAAATCTGCATTAGAGATTCGATGATACCTAGTCATCTACTCTTTCAATCGTTGCAAAGTTCTTTTAGATTGTAATCAAGCCAGATATGATGATGATGCCCTCACACTCACCACCGCGATCATGTGCATCTAGTCGTGACCAGATTGCGCCCGAGTATCATTCCATTGAAACAGAAAGAGAAGCTAAATCGTTGGGAGTAGCGCCCATCAAAACCAAACATGCGAGCAACTCGAGCACATGCTGCAAGTAAATTTGCGCGCCTCCCTCTTGGTAGTGATGAGTTGAATTGGCCTCCATTGAATCTCTGATTATGTCCTCTAATATGGTGAACTCGGGACACAAATGGCGCGAGGAGGACAATTGTTCCAACCAATACGAAGAAGTTGTTAGGGTAATCTTTGGAGACTTCAAAATGACATTCATCCAAAAGTCGATAGCGAACCGAGGCGGTGGTGGAATAAGTTTGACAACTGGTGTACGAATGCGTACCTGCATGCGAAAAGAGATGTGTGACGAGATACAGAAGGAGGAGGAAGACGTGATGTGGACGAGAGTCATCAGATACCCCCTTCTGAGCTGCACGCGCAAAATCCAGAGTAGATCCATGTCCTGTACTCGATGGGATCCATTGGTTGAAATATTCGAACTGTGACTCGTTGCATTCGACAAGCGCATCTACTCGCAGTATCTCTTCATAGACCTGGTATGCTTCCGACTACTCACCTAATCGTAATTCTTTGGTTCGAACAGAGTACAGGGCGCAAAGGGTGGTTGGCTTATCATGATGTTGGTAAGTCTTGGGTCTGCAAAAGTTCTCACGAAGGTCAAGATGCTCGACTTCCTCTGCGTATGCCTGGCACTATCTGGCCTCGCTCTTGCCTCTACTATCAACTTTGTTCGACCTCTAGTCATTTGGCATGGTCTTGGTGATTCATACGCATCCTCCGGCATGGTCCAGTTTGAAAATGAAGTGAAGACAATGCACCCTGGGATCTTCATTCACTCCGTCTACATCGACCAGGATGCAAAAGCGGATCAACGTGCTGCAGTTGTGAGTGCTATATTCTCCAGAGTGTTTGTATCACAAATGGTTTCCAGTATGGGAACGTGGACCAACAGCTTGCCATAGTGGCCGAACAGCTGGCTTTGATCCCGGAACTTAGCAGAGGGTTTGATGCCATTGGTTTCTCTCAAGGTGGCCAGTTCCTGCGCGCATATGTAGAACGAAACAACACCCCACCTGTGCACAATCTGATAACGTTCGGTTCGCAACATATGGGCATCTCCGACCTTCCACTTTGCAGCGCCTTTGACGTGCTCTGTCAGGTTGCTCGCCGTGCAGCAAAGGCTGGTATATACAACAAATGGGCACAGGAGAACTTGATACAGGTCAGACGAATTTGACCTCTTGTCCAGCACCTTATAAGTACATGATCCAACAGGCACAATACTTCAGAGATCCAACACAGCTGTCTTTGTATATGTCATCCGGCAGCTTCCTCGCTGACATCAACAACGAGGTTCTTGATCCGTCTACAAGAAAGAAAGCTTATGCTGAAAATCTCACAACATTACGAAACTTTATCCTCGTCCTCTTCGCTGAAGACGAGACCGTAGTTCCCAAGGAGAGCGCATGGTTTGGATCCGAAGCCTCACCTGAGCAAGAGATGCGCTATAGGTCTAGTGACTCCCCAAAACAGGAGCGACTTGGGTCACACGTCGGGGAGAAGACCATTGTGCTGATGAGGCACCAACCGTTGTACATAGAAGATTGGATTGGTCTTCGCGCCCTCGACGAACGAGGTGCGGTGGTTTTAACCACTTGTCCGGGGAGACACATGCAGCTGAGTGGATGCTGGGAAAGCCTGGTAGAGAAATGGGTTGGGGGAACCATTGGAGAACTGTCCTAACCATCACGTAGAATAAGTCTTGTACCAGTAGCCTGTAGTAGTTGTGACAGTCACACGTCACTTGTTACCCTCCGCATTTCAGCCCAATCACTTTCTGTATTTTCTCACTGTCTGAGCAACAATGTCTGGCGCAGCGGCATCAGCGGGGGCATCCCGATTTTCTTCCTTCATGAACCACCCAGCCGGTTTGTTTTTGGTGTCTCGTGTGTCGAAGAGGTATTGATTTCCAGGTCCGGATTCACTGAACCATGGACATCTCGCTCGTGCAAATAGGGCCTAAGACGGTATTCTTCTGGGCCCCAGTAATGAAGTGGTGTTTGGTCGCTGCAGGCCTGAAAGACTTAAATCGGCCAGCGGAAAAATTGAGCGTGTCTCAAAACATTGGTGGGATATACGGACTACTTTCACTACGGTGAATATGCTCATTGCACATCTTCAGCTTTGGCGGCAACAGGGATGATTTGGGTGCGGTATTCACTTGTCATCACACCAATCAACTACAGCCTGGCAGCAGTAAGTTGGCCATGACACCCCCCTGCCCCCAATGACCAATATTTCTAGGTCAACTTCTTCGTTGGTGCGACTGGCGTGGGCCAGCTAGCTCGTATTGCTCAGTAAGATATCTACCTGACACTCAATGAACCGATGCTCACTCACTCAAAGCTATCGTTACACACATCCCGAAGCCATAGAGGGAACAAAAGCTTAGGAGAGACCAGGCTTTGATCTTTGTACAGGCTTTTCCTTAGCTGGACGACATACATTCTCTCTGAAAGATCCTGGTTGTTAATTATTGTCATAATGCTAAGGAATAGAGCTATCTACGTGACTGTTCTGCGCCCCGCCGTCGTTTGGAACGACCCTTGCCGCTCTGTGAATCGGATTGGGTAAATACACCTTTGGCTGCATCCCACCACCCGCCTTCTAACAAGACACGATTTGCCGCTGCCACGATATTGGACATGACCCGCTGAGCGTTGTTGTCATGTTGGGGCGAATTAGTCTCGGAATATTGCCATTCGTTCTTAAAAGGCTCCCATGGTTTTTGAGAGCGATGCTTTGAAGTACGTGCACCTTCGCGGGCATCACCATTCAGTGCGCTTAGCAGCACGGCACCTAAGCTCGACACAAGACCTCCCCCTCCACCATCCACTTCGTGAGTCCCCACATACCAGCTGTACCCCGCAGCCATAAGACTCAAGATCGTGCCCCATTTGACGAGCCAGAATGTGGTTCTGAACATCCAGCTTGTTGTCCTGTACAAGCTGACCAGTGCAAGATATGCCGCCAAAAAGCTGATGAGGGGTGGCAAGATGGTTTGTGCGTCCCATTCCCAAGGTTTGGCTGCGAGGAAGGACGATACGAGGGATAAAAACGTAGTCAACAGAGCCAGGGAATGCGAGAGAAATGAGGCGATGAACGAGTACAGCTCTGGTGGGAGGTGCTCATCCAGGTAGTCGAGGAGTGGATCCAGTAGGGCTGGCAGCTGTGGTATGTCTGGCATGGTCCTTGCCACACAACCCAATGAACGTGACACCTCAAATATCCCCAGTCACGTAGTCACAGGTATAAATTGTCACGTAACGGAGATTACTGTATCGAGATTTAGTGTCGCGCGGCCCTCGCAACCAATCGGAAAATCCCGGCATGACGTGGCGGATCTAAAACACAGTGTCGCCGCCGCCTCGGCACAGAAAGATTTGATTTCAGCCACACTTGATACTCCGCGGCACAGCGTAAATACTAGCAAACTCGGATGTGTATAAGTTAGGGCGGTAAGTAGGAACATCTCCTTTCTCAAGAACTCTTACCATACCCCCCTGCTGCTGTTCTGTCCTTCGGTCAAAGTTCTTCCTCTCTTTCGTAAACATGGTTATGAAACGCAAGCTTGATTGGGACTCTTCCGAGGACTTTCCCCAGGTTTGCCTGCTGCGTATACCGTACCACCCACACATATTCACCATTTGTCAGACCGCTAAGCAGCTAAAATTAATCCCCTTCCCTGGCTATGTGCCCGACCATGATATTGCTATGTCTGACTCTTCCTCCTCTGACTCGGAACAATTTTTCCCTGAGAATCATCATGCACGTCTCGTCTCAACCACCAGCACTTCAAGCAGCTCTTTTAGCCCGTCAGATGCGGTCGGTTGTAACTCTCGTGAGCGTTGATACGTTCTGCCGACCCCTCAGGCTAATAGTTCATGGTCAATTTTACCCGTGATCAGCGCTTTATCCTAGATACAGTGCGCATCAACCATCACTCGACCCTCCCGAGTCTCCCAAGGTCGTTGGTTTGATGCAACCTTGCAGCACCTTCTCGCATCATGGGTGGGTGGATTTCATGGCGCTGCCACCGTTTTGGTTTGACGACATACTTGATCGTTGCTCGAATTCCGTCAGCTCTCAATGTTCTCAAATACCCAAGCTTCGTGTTGCATGCTCTCCCGGCCTTGACGGTTCGAGAACGATGTGGAGCTTCTGCGAACAGTGCGGCGCAATATCCATGGTTGATACCGACTAGGTCGCAACAGACCCCGCTCACCCGGCTTTCGCCTCTTTTTTTATCTTTTTTTTTTATTATACTGATTGTTCACGCATGCTTCCCTCTTGGACATTCTGCACCCGAAAACTCGAAAGCGCTTGTCGATGCACCTATCCGGCAATCTCCCACCTTCACCCTGCGTCCCACACCAGCATCTGCGCACTTTCGACTCGATCCCTCTCCACCCTCCCGAATGTCGACTTCGTCTCTGCTTCCGTATCTTACTACTGCACTGCTACATCTGGTCTCTCGCCTCCGACTTGCTGTCTTGTACATAGTTGCTTCGATGTAAAACATGCTACGCTTGACGCGCCTTTCATTGTTGAATGTGTGGTGTTTTGAGTGAGAGTGAAATTTGAACGTCTTCAATTGGTGCTTGTAAGGATATGCAGAAGCACAGCCACATGTAGAGACGAACGTCCTCTCATGACCCAGACGACGCTACTCCAGTACGAAGCACCTTGTGAGTCAATCCAGGATGATTCGTTGAACTGCAGTCTAACACTATCGAGGGCCCGTCCATGCCATCGACTGGTGCAAGTCCACATCGCCAGGTCACCAGTCTCGACCACGTTCGGCGTTTCGTCTTGGCATCGCATCCTTCACAGAGGATTTTCGCAATCGGATCGCAATAGTCGGTCTTCAGGACGAGCGCGTTCTTGTGGAAGATGATTACACCGATTACCCCGACTTTGTTACCCTTGTCGAGGCCAATCATGGATACCCTGCTACAAACCTGCAATGGCAACCTGCAAGCGCAGGCGGCTTCCCTTGGTCGGGGAAGGCGTCAGCTGCCGAGTTACTCGCTACTACTGGAGATGCACTTAGAGTTTGGGAATATATTGCAGACGCACCGCCCGCATCATCTACATACGTCGGGAGACAGCCTAGTGGTGGTGGTCATCGTTTGACTCTGAAAACAGCTTTATCTGGAGTAGGTTTGCGCCTTCCAAGCTCATAAATGTTACTAACTTTCTTCAGCAATCAAAGGTACAAAGCCAAAATACGGGTGCACCGTTGACGAGTTTCTCCTGGAATGAAAAGGCACCCAGTCTTGTTGTGACATCGTCCATCGACACGACATGTACGGTTTGGAACATTGACACCGCAACCGCCATCACTCAACTTATCGCGCATGACCGGGAAGTCTACGATGTTGCCTGGCTTCCGGGTTCCACAGACATATTTGTTTCTGTTGGCGCTGACGGGAGTCTTCGTGCTTTTGACTTGCGGAGCCTAGAGCACTCCACCATCCTTTACGAGACACCTACACCCAAGGGCGCAGCCGCACCAACACCATCCTCGCGTCTTCCAACATCACCGTTGCTCCGCATCGCATTTAATCCAGCTGACTCAAATTACATGTCCACGTTTCACATGGATGGGGCAGATGTCCAAATCTTGGACATGCGAAGTCCAGGGCAACCCGTCATCGAGCTAAGAGGACACCGTAGCCAAGTAAACTCGATGGGATGGAGTGCCACAGATCGACCCTTGCTCGCCACCACGAGTAGGTGTCTTTGATGCCAAATTTAAATCGACCCAGCTAACGCACATGATAGGTGATGATTGCCAAGTATTGTTATGGGACCTTTCAGGTTATACACAGACAGCAACTTCACCTCGTACGGCGAACTCCCGACTAAACTCCCCTAGACCAGATGTGAAGAAGAGAATTGTCACTGACCCAGTCATGGCGTACTCTGCCAGTAGTGAGGTGACGAATCTTGCGTGGTCACCCCAAATACCTGGAATGACAATGAATACCGGTCACTCGACTGCTCCTGGTGAATGGCTCGCGATCGCTAGTGGGAAATCAATCAAGGCACTGAAGGTGTGATAATGTTTACGGCCGGTATTCCTCTCCCATGGCTGCGAGATTTACATCGACTACATAGCTACTCGTGGTGTATGAGCAATTGTATCTGCTGGACTTCTGGGAGGGAGATGATCCCGTTGTCTGTCTCCTCACAGGAGAGGTAGAATCAATAGTCAGCCATCAATACCAACTGCCGTACGACCTCGCCGTCCCAATTGATGGGTATCGGCTAGAAATCTGTCCTAAAACGAGATACAGATAAGTTATAGCGACCGGTTAACACTAACCGTTTCACCGGTGAGCATGATACGATAACGCTTCATTTACAACCCAGAGTGGCGTCGGACGTACCGATACAGGATGAACTCGTGGATCAAATGTCGCTAATGAGCCATCAATGAACCTTTGGATTTCTCACATCTGGAATTGCCAGCGGCGTGCGCCCATTCTGCATCACAGGATTATGATAACATTATATAAGGTAATTATATACCCTGCAATTTTAATAATTATTGTTACCATCAACATATTGGAATATATAGATCAAATCACAATAGGAATAGCTACATGAATTGTACTTGAGGCAAATGCAAATAAAAAAGATACTACTTACCCAACTTAATCAATGTTATTGGAGATTATAAAACATTATAATGTATGTTCTTAATTTCTTAAAAAATAAAGCCATGGCCACATAATACAATTCAACTACCATATCACAAACATAATAACATTAAATTTATTCATAATATAAACTAACTATAAACTAACTACCTGTTATCCTATCTAGACTACTAATTAAACTACCACTTAAACTACAAAAAAAGCGAAATAAAACACTTACAAGTACTTCACACAAGTGTTGACTTACCTTTGACTCTTGTCTTGAGATGAAACTCAGAGACAAGAGTGAAGAAAAGAGAAAAAGGAAGGAGTTTGAATTTATATACCATGTACTGTACAGTTCTTACAAATTTTTTCCCATGCCTTCGCCTAATTATTATAATTGTCTAGAAGAATTGTGATGCTATGGACCAGATATTAGATGTATGCTATTGGTATATCATATTTTGTAATTTCTTTCCTATATTGTAAAAGCCTTATCTTAGGCTTATCTATAATATACCAAAATAGATGCAAATATTAATGGCTACAATGGTTATGAATAATTGTAAGATTGTATCTAACCATCACACCTTTATTATGTTTTTGCATGGATAAGCAAAGCTATTCAATTATTTATACACTAATCTCAACATGACAATTAACTGTAGTTTGTATCAGGTCATACCATAGTCAGACTGTTTGGGTGATGCACTTGTTTGACTCATGCTGGTTTGTCCGCTGGCTACTTCGGCGAGGCCGTCTTGCTTGCAGGGTATCTTTGGAACCTTACACCCTCTCGCACGCTAGTGGCCAACTGCACACCCTTTGAGATGCTTCATCACTACAAGCCTGATCTCTCTCACCTCCGGATCTTTGGGGCCCGCTGCTTCATTTGTATCGCGCCCGAGGTCTGCCACACCACCAATCCTCAGTCGTTTGAGGCATTGTTCATGGGATATCCAGATGGGGTGAAGGGTTGGCGGCTTCATAACCGCGCCACCGGGGCGTTCTTCAACTCCCGGGATGTGATCTTTGATGAGGGCTCCATCGTGTCATGCCCTGGATTAGCCCCTGGTCCAGCGCCAGCTGTTTCTTCAGCTCTGGTCCTGTCACCCGATACCTCCACTCCCACGCCTCCCCGCCGCTCTGCTCGCTTGCGTGCCATGGTTGCTCCAGCATCGTCCAAAGGGGGAATTGCATCCTCACCTCATCTCCAGTGTCGTTCCTCTCTATCCTCTCTATCCTCTCTCTCCACTCTAACTGACTCAGAGGACGAGGTGGACCTGAGTAATCCCATTCAAGCCAACTTCATCATAACAGAGCATGCAAACCTATCCATTCGCAGCGACACACGGTGAGATCCAGGTTAGCCCAACTATGACATGAGCATCCCACCCGCCACATATGACGAGGCATTACGGCGATCTGATCACGCAGACTGGAAGAAGGTGATGGAGCATGAATTAGCGCTGACACCAGAGGCAGCACCAAAAAAGTTGTTTATACATAGTGATTACTTAGGAACAACATTTTCCGCTTACATAGTGACCAGTATGCGCAACAAATATTATACAACAAAACTAAAAGATGTGGTTGACTTCATCTATTGAACTTAGGGTGATGACAGAGGCAAAATAATGTACCCAACTTTAGAAACAATAGAAACAAAGCATTGTTCTAAAAGCCGATTAGGCACCTTTCCTCCAAATGATAACTTATTTGTGCTGCTTAAAAATGCAGCTCAAAATACTAAATTTGGGTGGGCAGAATATTTTGAGCCAAATTCAAACTCGTGCTTCTTACCAAAAGTTGTATTTGAGGGGTAAAAATATTTTGAATCATTGTGGACAATATGTTTGTACAACATAACTGGTACAGAGTTGGAATATGGCGGCAAATATGAGTGAGGGGGCCACTCAGGGGACCACTCAGGGGACCACACAGACGCAAGCTGGTGGTCCAGTCATGATACTGACAAGGAGGCTAATCATCTCCCGAACACCCCACTCTGCTAAGTGACAGGCCAATCCACACAAAGCAATGGCAAATAGGAAACTGGTGGTTTCTTTCAAGCCTTCCAAATGGGCATCCTGGCAAGTGGTCAGTGTGGGCAGGGTGACAGGGCAGAATACTAACCAAACCGCTTTCGACACTGCGGGCTGGATCTGAACGTAGATGAGATGTATAGCTGTGATGGCGCTGGATTGGTCGTCTTAGCAGTAAATCATGATTCACGATGCAACATACCACCATCTGAGGAAAATATACAATGAACAAGGGGGGCATGCATATGGGATTATATAGGCTCTAAGTAATTGTTAGAGCCAACAATTGAAGGGGACAAATGCAGAGACAACCTATAACCATACTAGCATACATTTTACTTTGTTGAGGTAATTTCCGTAAGATGGTTGCTGGGTGTTGATAAGGGGGCATACTGTTGTATTTATGCCTTGTTCGTTCGGGTCAGAAACCGATTATATATGGAGAAATTAGAATGTACATATCACTAGCACCTGTTTACCATGGTCCTATGCTACTGCGCTACCTGTAGAGGCAACGACGTGCCTAAAGATGTGAAGCGAAACCATGAGCGCAACAGCCACGCGCAGCTTGCTTTAAAAGCGAGTCAACCGTCCACCCAGGTGACATTCGTTACTACTTCTGTTTGGTTTTCCACTGAACAGAAAATGAAGACCAGGACTCTTTCGTCTATTGCCGAGGACACACCTACAGTGGGTAGATTTCGTTTCAAAACCAGTGGTATCACAATGCTCTGTAGGACAACTTGGACGAGATAACCAGAGGTCTTTCCGGTGTGACCTTGGACAGTACAGTGAGCCAGGGATTCTGTAGTAAAAACAACACAATCCAACATTACCACAGGATCCATCTGTTGAAGAGGTTGCAAGAGAACTATTCAAGATGACTCTAACCAACGAGACGTTTGGCCCTGAGTATACGACACCCAAAGGAATTGGCGTAAACCCACCAGACACTATATCATAAACAGCCACATCACTGGCTCAGTTTGATGAGCCGGTGAATGCCATCTTTGCAGATCTCACACTCATCGACCACGGACTACACGAGTGGACAAGGAGGATCACAGAAATGATAGAGGGATTGGAGGCGCTGGGAGCTCAGCATACCACCGTAACAGGACTAGAAGAGGAGATACTGTGGTTAAAGGACAAAAAGCGAAGAATTGCTGACATAGATACCGGAGGAGATATCACAAATGACCAACTGTGCAGTGAGCTGATGAACTCTATGGATCGGGTTCTTGCAGCCGCATTAAGTATCAAGGGGACCCTGGATGTGCGGACTCCAGAGGATGTCTCTCAGAAGGAGCACGCCGCAGAGATTGTACACACCGGTAAGATCTAAAGTTAGCTATCCGGTCTTCAGGAGCTCATCTGCTTACAGATTCCAAAATTCAACACTACTTTCAAAATGCCAATCCTGTCATCCTCTTACCCATGCTTATCGCGCTCGTTCTAAACGTCTTTGGGCATGTCACCCGCCCTTGGTGCAACGCCTTGCTCGGCTTACTGAACCTATTACTGGCTATGATCCTTGGGGAGCCTACAAGGGAGAAAGGAACCGCAAGTTCTGGAGGCACAGGCGACTACCTCCCCAGTGATATCCGCACCGTCCGCAAAAAATTTAACCTCGATCCCATAACACATACCTACGCGACCTGCCCCAAATGCTGTTGCACCTATCCAGCGATTATACGGGGGGAGCAGCAAACCTATCCTGGAAGGTGCATGTTCACGCAGTACCAGGGAGGCAGGCCCTGTGGACAACTATTAGTCAAAACGGAGAAGCAAGGGGGTCGAAGAGTTAATAAGTCCATAAAGCCTTACATCATACAAGACTATGGGGATTTTTTGGCTGGGCTGTTGAGCCGCCCTGGGATAGAAGAGGCTCTGGAGCGTGGAACCTTGCTGAATGATAAATATTCCCTGTGGGATATCAAGGATGGGACAGCGATCTCCGAGATTCAAGGACCTGATGGAAAACCCATCATGGATGGGTTGAAGCGTAGCGACCTTCGATTAACATGGTCCCTCAATATTGACTGGTTTAACCCTCAGGGAAACAAGACATCTGGGAAGAGAAAATCAGTAGGCTCAGTTGCGATGACTATCTTAAACCTCCCTCCTAGTCTTCAGTACAAACCCGAAAACATTTATCTTGTTGGCCTCATACCGGGGCCAAAGGAACCTTCCCTCGAGCAGATCAATCACTTCCTGCGGCCGCTCGTCAACTTCTTTGTTGACGCCTGGAAGTTTGGTACATGGTTCACACGAACTGCAAAGCATTCCATGGGACGCCTAATACGATCAGCCATTGCTCTTGTCATCACCGATATGCCAGCATCTCGGAAAATCAGTGGTTTCACAGCACCTACATCCCGGCATCTTTGTCATCTCTGTCAGTTGCAAAAATCAGACAAGGGAAACTTTGACTATCATAGCTGGGAGCGACACACGAACCGCGAGCATCATGAAGCAGCTTCCCGATGGAAGAATGCAGAAAATAAGAAGGAACGACAAAAGATCTTCGCTGAGACGGGCATGCGATGGTCTGAACTGCTTTGCCTGCCGTACTGGGACCCAACCCGCTTCCTCATCATTGACGGCATGCATAACCTTTTCCTTGGACTAGTGCAGTTCCACCTCAAAGACCTTATCATCATCGACAGACAAGAGAATAAAACTCAATGAGTTCCAGAAGTAATTGATGCACAAGAACTAGAGAACGGAAGGAACGTTCTCAGAACAAAACCAACGGCAACAAGACTGAAACGGTTATGCGCACCTGTATTGTGGACACTACTTTGGAAATGCAATGGGCTTGGCATATTGGATTCCTTGAAGAAAAAACATACAAAATCAAACATGATCGAAGTTCTCACAGTGAGTAATGTTTACTTACCTAGTAACAGTCCCTCTGACGCAACTAAGTCCATACCAACTGAGTCGATCCGGGATGATAACCCTATGGAAGTGGACAACGAAGGGGAGACAAAAGGAGATCAAGAACCTCTTATAGGGCACGAGCTTGTGGACGAGTACCAAATTGATAACGAAGGGCTGGAGCAAGAGGAACTAAAAACTCGCAAGAATCTGACGAACGAAGAAATCAGTCGGATTCAAGAGTGCTTGAGTAAGGTATCAAGACCTTCTTGGCATTGAGGACTGCCAACCAACCTCGGCGAGGCTGAACATGGAAAGTTGAAAGCAGATCAGTGGCGATCTTGCATCGAGTTCGACCTACCTGTGACCCTTTACAAGCTGTGGGGCACAGGCATCATTGTGGACAACACCAGCGCTAGGAGGAGAAAGCTGGCACATAGCACTATGCTTCTGGCCATGGCAGTCAGATGGGGAACCTCCCACGTCATTTCCACCCATCACGCACAACAGTACTTAAAATATATGATGGCGTACCTAGAATGTGTCAAGGATATCTTCCCGAATGTTGCTTGGCGGCCAAATCACCATGCAGCACTACACATTCATGAGTTCTTATCGAGGTACGGATCACCATTAATTAATATACACTTACCAAGTTCACGTTAGGTATGGCCCAATGCACGGATGGTGGATGTTTCCTTTCGAGCGCATAATTGGGGTGTTACAAAGAACTGCGACAAATCACAAGATGGGTAAGTTGTCTTACAAATTACGATAGAGTAAACACTCACCTGGAGAAAGGTGTTCTGGAACAAACCATGCTATTGTCCTTCTGTGCAGGAGCAAAGGTGAAGGCACTCCTTCAAGAAGAAGATTCCACTAGTATCATCAATCGTGCAGGCGTCATACTGGAAAAATGCAGACATACCCAAGGTGATACATCGTTTGATGCCGATATCAGCCTTCTACATGCTGTTTTAATGGCGAACGACATACAGAGCCACGACGATCAGAGTGCTTCTGAGGAGGTCACTACACGCGGTGATATCATGAACACTCTATTAGAGAAAGGAGTCAACAAGAAAAGCAAGATTATCACGTACAAACGCATCCGTCTATGTGGGATTCAATATGCAACACTGGAGGCATCCCGAACCGATTCGGCCATTTTCTTTCATGACAAGGGTGCACTTGTGCCCGGAAGAATTGACTATATCTTTTTGATAACATCAGCGGGTGATGGCAAGGAATACTTTGCGGCAATTCATAGGCACTTACCTATACCAATGGAGATGAAGGATCCTTTTCAGGAGTATAGAGATTTTGGTGCCAGTCTTTGGATGGATGGATACTCCAACGACCTGGAGGTTATCCCCTTGGTACCAGGGAAAATATGTCATGCGATAAGCATGCCGTGGGTTAGGGGAGTACTGGTGATTAAAGCACTTGATCGGGTAAGTGAACTGCCCAGATATAAAGTATAGCACAAAACTTACCAGGCAAAAGGCCTTTGAGGGTAACCCAGAGGCGTAGAAATATTCACAACATTGGACATGATCAACGTAGTCTACATACAATGTAGAGTGCTACGGATTCACTTCAGAACTAATGCATCATTTAGCCAAGTTAACTAACTCCTTAACATGACAGTACAATGGTCTCAAGGATTAGTTCTGAAGTGTAGTTGGAAGTGGGAAGAAGGGAACTAATACAGGCAAACCCCGATCCTAAGTAGTGACGAGCGATTTTTGAACTCCGCGTTCAAAACTCCACATCACATGAGTCAGTCTATAAATATAATATACACGGTCTACGACCTGGGTAACCTATACATTGCTTAGAACAGTTCGAGTTTGAACATAATTCCCTCTTGCCAAGGAAAGGAGCTAATAAATTGAGCACGAAGCTGTTCTCCATCTTCGAATATATCCGGGACCAACTTGACAGTTTGTACCTTGGGGAAGGCTCCCAACCATGGTCCACAACAGGGCTGAAGAGGAGGTTAGCCTCTTGAAGGTTATAAATTGGAGAAACTCACCATATGAGCACCCAAGTTTATGAAGCACATACGACGATTGATCTCAAGTATCTTGGCATTACAAGTGCGTCTTTCAGAGGGAGGGAGGGAGAACATTTCATCATCAAGCTCCAGTGGAATAGAAAGTGTTATCGTGACATGGGTCACCTCTGGAAAATATTGAGTACAATTCAAGACCCTTGAGATGAGTGGTAGTGGCAAACGAGGCGCTGTGAGGGTTATCGTAAGAAAGCTGACCGTACTAGATTTAAGGTGTTTCGCGAGTGCGCAGAGATATCGCGTGGGTCCACAAAGTGTGTGAAGAGCGGGGAGGTCGATGCACGAGTGCCGTACGGGAGACAAACATGATATAGGGTCATGTCTGAGGGTGGAAATATCGAGCGTATCAATGGAGGGATGGCACTTTAGGAAAGCTAACAAAGTCTTCAGGGGGCAGGGGTCCAGTTGAAGCTCTTAAAGGAACAGTAGATGAATAGTAGGCAATAACTTGTTCCACGCTGAATCACTGAGTCCGGTGTCTTGAAGGGACAAGGATCTCAGCGGGGAGTGGAGGAGGACAGTCATCATGAAAGATATCATCTGGGGGGAGAAAGTGAGATGCGTGTCAAGTGAGAAGTACTCTAGATCTGTCAGCGGTGGGCCAACAGCCTTTGGAAACCTGACTGGAAGGGTATGGGGAGGTGTTCGGCGAGTACAAGAGAATGAAAGCTGGTGACAGCGGGCTGCGCTTGCACTCCACAACGTAGTGGCGGCCAAGGATAACGATATTGATTCTTCGCACGTCAAGAAGAGTAAGACTTTGCCACGCAGACAGGGAGTCCTCATGAAAATATCAATTGCGTGGAGATGGGAGTCCTCAGTAGCTTGACAGAATAGAAAGTACGGTGCCACGAACGTGTCCAATCGCCTCCAAACCAGAAGTCCTTGGTACTGCATTGCTCTTACTGTAATGCATTTGGGCAACCGAGGGGGCTTCATGTCTACGGCTGCAAGGAATAACGGTCCAGCGATTTCCCTGAAAAAGATGGAGACCTGGGTGCAAGCCCAGAGACTATCTTGGTC